>PVQB02000135.1:0-75986 GCA_002980475.2 Fusarium beomiforme
GGGAGGGAGAGGGCGCCTGGTACTTTTCTCTGCAATCAGAATCCAGCAAGAAACTGTTCAATTCCGTAAGGCTGGCAGCTACGTAGTGTTGAGGCATTTTGGTCTATGGGCCCATGAGGTATCACGACATGTCATGATTGGGTTTGTTGGCTGAAGAGAAGGGACGGGAAGGCCCGCGCGGGTAGGAAGGTATGGAACCAACACACGACAGGGGTGGCTTTTGGGCCCCAAGGCAAGATGCGATGGGATACGGAGCAGTGTATGCCGCAAGGATGCACTAACTTTGGCAGCTCTGAGTTAGAGCAACGGACTATAGCTTTGATGTTGCGATCCCACCGTCATCACATTCGAGACCAGAGGTGGATGAACCTATTGGGCGTGTAGTCCAAGTTCCCGCATCAATCGATGCAAGCTATCGTTTAGGCTTCGGGCTTGGCCGCCAGCCTCCCCATGCATGGTTGGGCGGGGTACGATAGATCTAAAACACACCTAGAATAGAGTATAAGGGTCAAGAAAATGGACTCCCTTACAGACCGGTCAATTCGTATAGAGTCAATAGCTCAACAGTAACTTCACGATAGTGTGATCGCCTCCTTGAGCCTGTCGGATGTTCCAGCTTACGACTCACGGCTTCGCCGGCAGCATACCGCTCATGAACTGAGCTTAGTCAAGCCTCTCTTGGAGGCCTCGACCGAAATGGAGACTTAAAGCGAGCCTGATAATGAATTATCCTCAATGAATTATCCTCAATGACAAATACAAGAGCATCAAATGGTTTGTAGTATAGCCTGAATGACAGGATTGAATCCATAGCGCGAAGGGGACATGACGAACAACCGCGGAAGACTACAAATTCGACTATACCTACATTTCGCGGCCTATTAGAGACTATTGGAGGTTCAATATTTCGTGTGTTAGTGATATCTCACGTGCAAAAATCGCAAGCAGGAGTACTACTTTGGTGTTGCGGGGATGTTGAGTTATGAAGTTCCTTCAACAATGAAGACGTCGCAGCTGGACCCAACGTCTTTATCGTGTCGTACCACTTCTAGATGGCTAATACTACGCGATTTGAGACTTGCCGTCTTTAATTTCTTACGATTCGTCCAGGGTCATAACGCGCAGAGTACGTAAGGATAATTAGTGTCGGTTCCCCTGTGGCTTTATGCGACTACGAAAAAGCATCGATACAGAAAGATTGACATAATATATACTGATTTCCAATCAATCAATCGAATTTTTACCTATAATTCTATATGGTATGGAGTTGCAAGATTTCTATCATGCACATAACTGGTGTACATGCACGCCATGAGTCTATAAGTCAAGAAGTCGGATACTGGCACATGGCCACAGTCATAGTATAGAAACGATAAATACATCTATTCAATAGGGAGACTCAATCATAGTGTGCCTGTAGCCACTGATAGGGTGCACTTCAATTCACCCTGTCATTTGAGTCTTGACGACTTTAACCTGAGTAGCCGTATCCATACGACATGGAGTAGGACGAGACTTGACTTCTGCTCGAATCACTGCATGAGGCGAGTGTGCCTTAGCTATCAGATGAAGTTGTAGATTGGTATATGCCTAACATAAGAGCGTTGCATAAAAAATAGTCATTGTGCCTCAATCGGATTACGAGGTAGACACGGATGTTGCTTGGATGGACTGGTTATGTGTAGTTGAGGATGTGAACATTGATGTAAGATATAGATAGAACTGAACACGTTGCATGTGTCTGAACAGACGTGCTTATGTTCTGTTTCGTGCTTCACATCAGAACATGGTAAAAAGTATTGACGAATTGAGCCAGACTGCTCTGGGAGCACCATGCAGAGGCTGCTGGCTGTTAAGGCAATGTAATGTGGATGGACCCAGATGGCAAGTGATGTAATTGCTTGGGGTTAGAACCTAGAATATGTATCAAGTATGTAGTAAATATTTTATGTTTGAAGCTTTATGTTCATCAGGTCATTTCCTCGTTATCTTCTCCAAGCGTCTTGTCCAGTAGACGCAAGTTGAACTAGACTTTTCTAAATACAATGGACTTGCCAATATGAAATCTTATGTGGAAATGATAATAGATTGTTGTGAAGTGGACTCGGTTTTGCTGAGTGCATCGACCGATAGCTGGGCGACAGCCTTCGCTCTGCCTTCATGGGCCTGGGCTTGGTCCGCGGCTAGTATTCTCTACACAGACCTCCTCTCGTACTGAATTGTTCCCGGTCTGGACGTCTCGTTCAAAGACAAAGCACCTTTCGGCGTAGATGCCCATCTCGTTTCTTCGTCGCCATACATCGCCCAGCCGTCGCACCATGACTCGCTTCCAACCTCCAACATTGAGCACGATGTGCTTCCAGGGAACACGTGAGCCGGCTCTCTCCTTTTCCTGCATGAGGAGTTTAAATGTTTGCATCGCAGCTTCGGAGTCGCGGTCGACTCCCAGAGATACCTGTTCCATAGGGTGTATCATAGTCTGGACGTGTAAGGTGAGGGTGTGCACGGCCGGAAAAACACAAATGGCCCTGAGAAAGGTGGTAGGATCGCAAAGTCTGGTGTCCAGGTCAAGTTCGAGAGTATGGACGAAATTAAGCTGTCGGCCCAGTTGGGCTAGATCAACAGGTGCCAGAGTCGGACATTTCTGGTCTTCTTCTGAGAAGCCAACATGATCTCTGAGTCGCAGTACCTGTAACGAGCTCTGATGTGTTGTGATAGATTCGAGCTGGAACAATCGGGTATGGCAAGTGATGTTCAACTCCTCGAGGGCCTCAATATGATCTTTCACCAACATGTTCAACCCCATGGTGGCATCTTCTCTTTTGTCGGATAGATGGGCACTGTAGTCTTCCACATGAAGTGTATGTAAGGCAGAGAAGTCTGGGAAAGAAACAGAGCGTAGAAAGTTGAAGATGGGCACGGAGACCAACTCGAGCGACCGTATCTTAGAGAAATCCCAGTGTTTGCGAACGTCCTCAGCTGTATGGTTCCAGTCGTATGACCGCAACATCAAGTCTACGATGGGTGGCATTTGTTCCCCAGGAGCGAATTTAAAGCATGTGCCTTGGCCACGATCCTCGTAGCGCAGTGATTTCAGTTGTCGAGCTTGAACAAGGAGCTGCTTTAGAGAGTTTAGCCTTGTCGACAAAACTGGCGTCGGATTGGCAAGCTTTAATGATGACAATAATTCGGCAGGAATTGATCTTGTGAAGGTATCCAGCGGATTGCCATTATAGTCCCGTCGTAGGGGAAGGTCGTCGATGTATAGCTGGGTATCGTCCGAGTTACAGTTGCTCAAGCGACGGAGCTCTGAGGGTAGCCAGAGACCCGCTGCTGGGATGTCGCCATCTATATATCGCCATCTGTTGTCGGACCTATTAGAAAGAAAACGGCAAGGATGGAGAGCAAGTGGCAGTACCGAATGGACTTCAATCGCTTGACGCAGGATAATAAGCTGTTAATCCTTGTAGGATCTAAGTTGCTTCGTATTATGACATGGTTTGTGAGATGTGAGATGTGCCGAAAGACGTTAGGATATCGTTGTTCAGCATCTGGTGCGACAAGAGACTCGTTTAAGGTCAGGAATCGGTAGGCGATAGGTGTAGCTATGGCATCGAACCTCTTAGAAACTAAACGCACAGACGTGAGTGTTGGTGAGTCTATATCCCGAAGCTAAAAAAGTAGCTTTTAGTATGGTGTATATCGGAGAATATTGATGCAAGTGTTGTTGTATACCTGTTCAAACACAAGAGCTAGAAGCTCCGAGCTTAGGCGATTCAAAGTTAGAACTGGGGAACTCGGTTCTTCATGGGAAGTGTCCATGCAACAGGAGGTATTGGGTGATCTGGGAGAATGGCAAGATCGAGCTGGTGGTACAGAGTACGATAGTGTGATGGAGGGTGAGGGAACCAGTAGCTCGGTAATGGAGAGCATGGTAAAATGCCAGGTTCCGAGCAGATGGGCCGAAGAATATGTTTTGGCAGGAGAATCGTTTCGGATTTTGCGAACAATAAGTAGTGATGGACGGGACGCTGCTCCGTCTATGTATAAGTCGGCCAGCTAAGATGATGTTCGGTAATGAGCACCGGGCGTAAACTCTACTTCTTTGCTTGATGACACTAGACTAGTTAAGGCGAAAGTAACGAGGCATGGAAGACGGGCAAGCCTCATGCGGGTTGGGAGTCAACGTAGATACAGTAATCCTCGCTCGACATGGAGTTATGGACCATCAAAGCAGAACGGTTCCAGCAAGACGGAACCATAGCAGGGTTGGCTGCCAGGATGTGAGAGTAAAGACGGGGAGGGGTGGAATGATATCCACCAGGATTATGTATAGACATGTCCTTTGCCGAAGCAAGAAGGAAGAGAGTTATGTATGAACGAGATGCATTGTCGGTGAGAGAAGTTTGAGAATTGTCAAGACAGGCCTAACTAGGAAGTGAACGAGAGATGGTGGCCATGTCACAGAAAAACAGGAAGCGCCAGGCAAATGTTAGAAGCTCGGACTATCTCGAGACAACTGAGTGACCAAAGAGTCAATCTAAGAACGGAGCTGCCAGGAGGGATGTGTGGAGATGGCTGAGCCGCCGAAGCGTTTAAGATCGGGGATCCCTTGTGTGGAGTGGCTAAAGTTAAGAAAGGAAGACGGATACAAAGTGTGGATGAAGAAGAAACAGATTCTAGTCCGAGTTGGGGAGGTGACAGATCAAAGCCAGGTCTGTAGCCAAAACCAGAGCCAGAGCCAGCTATCATTGCCGTTATGACTTAGAACGGAGGAAGCTCACAGACTGGACGAATGGTGAAAAGAAAGCAGAGACATGGTGTGTAAAACGACGCCGGGAACAGAACAGGGAAGAGAATCGTGTCATAGTCCGCATGAGGCATCATCTCTATGAGGAGAATAGAGAGAAATAACTGTATGTTGATCAAAATTTGGGCGATTCTGATGCATCATCACGCCCTAGAACGTCTTTGAACCAGGATAGCCATGTCAACGATCGAGGTCATTGAGCGGGGACTAAAGTTGAGAATCAAGTTGAGCATGATATTTTATTTATCTCGTGATAGATCGTGTCGAGCCGAGGCGAGTGTAGGCGGTAGAAACACTTGAAAGATGGACTACTACGTAGCAAGACTGCGTACGCAACAAGCCATGCGGCTCCATCCATAAGAGAGTAAGCTTCATCTCAGCAAATAGGGGAGCGTAGCCCATCGAATGAAATGGCCAGTGACATTGCTGCCGTATGCGGGCGACTACTCGATTCTATTGTCGTACAGAGAAATGAATGTCAAGGTCTAATATATTTTCGCAAGAGTTCCCCAAATCGGGAAAATGGACCCAACTGTAGGGAACAGCAGCCCCTCATGGTTTCGATGCCTGGAGCCAATCGTAGCTGCTGGACGCCCCAGAGGGAGGTGCGGCGTGCAGCGGGGAGAAAAGAAACTCGGGCACCTCAGTCAATCGCATTCTTCCTAGACCCTTGTTTGACTGTCAACATTAACTTCGTTGCATTGGCTCGGATGCTGATGGGTCAACAAAGATCTCGGTCGATGCACTAGGAGTAAAAGCCGCATCAAGATTCGTTGTCGGCTTGAGATATCGTGTCGTGCTTGAGGCTTTCTTTGTAGGTCTGTCTCGAATCCAACGCTATAGGTTGATTTAACGTCGAAGCAAGCATTTCCTTTCTTGGGTATAGTGATGGATCCCAATGGCTTGGCTTGCTGGTGGCTCATCGACCCTGGATCCCGGCCGCTACGGTGATATCAGTTAGGCATGCCATCAAATGCAATGCAAGTTGTCGGTTTGAAAGTCAAATTTTCTTGCTTGGCTCTTCAATAAAAGTGGCAGCTGTCATGTGAGACCTTTCCATGTTAACAGGTTCTTGCCTCCTTCCCGACCCTTGGCTGGCATGGTTGATGCCTTCCTTGCACCGAAGATTGGTTGCTGTGCAGTTCTGGAAGGAAGGAAGCATGGGTTTTGACAGGTGATTGCTTTTTCTGGTGGGCTTTCCCGTTAACTTATAACACCCCCCAATCTGTTAAGGCCTAAACTTCATTTCTACATCTCTACAATTGACCTGTCGCATTCTATCCCTGGATTTGTTTGGTGATCTCCTGAGGTCTTTTGTACGATCGTCCATCCTCCTCCGAGAGTTGCCAATTTCGAATTCCGAGTATCCCTGTATGCACGCCGTTAGCTTCCAAGCGCGATTCTCTCGTTGCAGCAACGTTATGTTCCTACATCTTGTGTCTCCTCAAAAGGCGGGGCGGAATAGGCCACAGACAGACCATGAAGCAGTGGAACAAGAGTGTCAAAGACCCGTCCCATGCTTCCTCGATACCCATGTGCAGCGTCATCTGCATCTATAATATCAAGACTCGACAAGCCTGCTTGATGCAGTGCAACCCAACGACTTCTCGCTCATTCCCCTCCAGTTCATGTCAAGGATCACCGACATGATCTGATGACAAGAAGCGGTCTTTGGCCTTCTCAACGTTTTATGCGGTGACGATGGTGACCGGCATGCATATTGTCTTGTCGTAAATATGCCAATTCTTGCAAAAATTGGGATTAACTGAGCATATGCTTTCACATGGATTATCTGTGGGCTGGCCACCATAAAATGCGACTGGCTCGCTAAACGCTCCTCATGGTTACATTTACTAATTAGTCGCAGTACCCGGGACGGCAATCACAGCATCCTTTCAAGTTCCCAGTCAGCGATCCTGGGGTTTTATTCCTAGGTACCACCTACCGAGATCCCGTGCTTCAGGATGTGCATCTCAACCGTTTCGATCATTCTTCGTTGCATCGCGCCGTTTCAATGTGTTTTCATACAGGCTACCAGCCAGTGTGGATGAACTAGCCGTTGTATGTTGTCTTTCATGTCTCGGTTAGGTTTGTGGTACCGTTCATCAACGACAATGAAAGGAGACCTTGGCCACACTGTCGAGTTCGAGACTCGAGAACATAGACCTGAGACTTGCATCTGCAGTGAGCCCTAAAACATGCATGATTCTACATCTGTCTGTCCGACATTGATACCTAATACCAGCAGACTCTAAAGCTCCGACCTAGTGGATAGTGGGCTACGCAGAGATCGTGAAAGAAATCATACTTTGCCATCAACCAACTCCGAACCGGCTGAGGGGTACGTGGCACGATTGGGTACTTATCACTCGAATTGGTGGTCTGGCCTTTGCTTCTGTAATACCTTCAATACTGGGGATGCTTCGGGCTGAAACATGTCCTGCTGCATTGTCGTCTTGAGAACGACAGATCCCTAATGCCTATCATATTTGACCCTCAATGAAGGTGATGGTAGATCCTACCTCTACTTCAAACACTGACCGAGACATAATATCTAGAAAAAATCGTCCTAAGGGCTGAGAACGGGTATTGATGCCCTTGTCTTGACGCAATTAACAATACGATAGGTACAACACAACTGAAGAGAACGCTATGGGAATCTGCCTTTTCGCCGCGCCAACCCATTTCATGCATGTACGAGAACACAATAATTTCGATCCAAAAACACAGCTCCACCTTTCCAAAGGCTACCATCCTCCTCCATGAACTTGGGGTTACTCAGCCCAGGCCGTTGACATCTTAACTCAAAGCAACACAACACATTGTGGTAAATCCGGTAGACTGGACCGCCTGATTCATAGACATTGATCATCATACGCAGCTCTCTGCCCCCTGATGTTGCTCCTAGTATCGGTATATAGGCTCTTTGCTCTTGGGTGGTGGTCCAGTGGGCGCATCGTAGATGTCGTCATCGTCTGAGACTTCGGCGAGCCGTTGTTGTGCAGGCGGCTGGGCTGATGGCGTCGAAGCCCCGGCGCCGTGCATGTGGACCTTGCCGATGGCGCTGTCTTGACGGCCTAAATAGCTTTCTGTCGGCTTGAAGCCAGGGTGGAAGGGCTCATATGCAAGGCGCTCGTGTTCGGAGTAGTGGTTTGGTGGGTTCGAGGGTGCTTGGGCCGAGGAAGAATTACCTGGCTGGGGATCTGCAAAGGGATTCTCGGCAGGTTCTTCATAGGGTCGGCTCGAGCTCCCCTCACCGGCCTTGGGCGGAGGGCCCGGAGGTGGTGGGTAAGAGTCTGTCTCTTTGCCCTTGCCAGAACCTGACCCAGATGCATTGTTGAAGTAGTGGTTGTTGCCATTGGTCTCAGGCTGAGATTCTGGCTGCTGCTGAGGCTGAATCTGAGATGTCAAACTGGGCGACTGTGAGTCAGATCGTTCGTTCAAACCTAATTGCTTTCTGGCACTCAGGACAGCTCGTTTGTGCTGGTTGAGTGCAGTTTGCAGCTGCTCATTGGTGTCAATGAGATTCTCCATCGTGTCGTTATCAGGAGTGGGATTCTCAGACGTCATGTAGCCTTGAATGCTGCGAGATGCGCTTGAGCATCTATCGGCAAACTCCTTGATGAGCTCATTGTCGAGAATCTCGCCGGGAGGCGTGTTCATGACAACCTGCTCAAGAAGCTTGGCCGACGTTCGGGCCTCTTCGAGTCGACTGGCCAGCTCAATGGGATCAGGCAATCGCTTGTTTGTGTGATGTCTCGCAAAGTAGTTTTGGGAGTGTGGGTTAGGAGGAGGGGTGTTATAACCACCTGGCGACATCATCGGTTGCTGTGGTGGCTTCAACAGCTTGTCAGTATGAATGGTCTCAAAATTCTAGTTCATGGACATACTCCATAGTTATTGTAAGCTTGTTCCTTCTCCTTTTGCCACATTGAAGTGAGCAAAGTCAAGTTCTCGTCATACGCCTTGGTATGTTGAAAATCATCAAGTGTTTCCATAAGGATCTGGCGCACACTGGGGTCTCGGGTGGCCTTAAGGAGTCCTCGCATAGTATCGACGAACTTCTGGTCTATGTTTCTTGTAAAAGTCGGGCCGGGGTTATCGGTCAAGATGCGCAGGAGCATGATTGCGTTGTACTGCCATGATGGCTTTGAAAAATATTCTTTGGACAGGTACTTGCGAATCAGGCGTGCGCATTCAGCGGCAGCGGCTGGGGAGGATTCGGCGGCATCGACAATAGGAGGAAGAAAAAGGACTTCATCTTGCTGTTTCACCAAAACGAGCGCATTGAATTAGCTGAGCCATAACATAAGAAGAGGCGACTGGAAATGCGTACCTTGGACTTTCCTCCAGACTCGCAAAATGCTTTCTAGGCTCTGGTCAGCGATGGCGAGACGGACGATACGGGCGGTTTCGCAGGATGCGCGATAATACAGGGACATACCACGCTGTTGTGAGCCGTAGCTTCGGGAGTTCCGGCTGGTGTCGTCCCTGATGAAGATGCTCCGGACGGTCCGTCAGATCCTCCTAAGAGTTGTCAGCTCTGGTGTTTGGGTTGGGTCGTTTGCGTTGCTGTAGACTAAAGGGGTTCGCAGGGTGTGCGCGCGCAATGGGATACGTACGATTGGAAACATTGCTGGCTTTTCTTCTGATGCTACCAAGCACCTTGCTCATACCAAGACCCTTCATGGATTTCATGGCTGTGTTGGAAGCTTGCGCCACAGCGGGCGACTTTGTGAATGGAGAGATCGGGGGTTGTTGGTCAGGACAAACAGGAGGCGAGGTGTTACCAAAAGTTGTAGCGATGTTGGGTTGATGAGAATGGAAACAATAAAGTTGTTGAGTTGAAGTTGTGTTGTGAGTCGAAAAGTTCAAGATCTTGGGGAAATTAAGGCTCAAACGGGAAGGCGCCGGGAATCCAATGCTATCACTATCACGGTTTCAGAAACGAACGGTGATGTTGGTTGGTAGTTGCCTTCTGGAGCTGACGATGATGGAGCGAGCGTCGAATGATTGGCGCCGTTGTCTGGGAGTAACAAGGGTATTGATCCTTTGGAAGAGTCGATTAAAGACACCTCAAGTGTGGCTGTATGTAGATGTAGTGATGATGATGATGATGAGGAGGAGGACAAAGCAAAAGGGTTGATGGCCACTGATGACTAGTCAAGTGATTTGGTTTTGTTGTGTACCCGTAACCTTTCTGTAACTGTCCTTAATACTCGTTTGTTCCTCGTTGATCTGCCTCGTTGATAATTATTCAAAGTTCGGAGTTGTTAAGGGTCCGTGATGCGCCGCCCGCTAATACAGCCCCGTGCGTCACCCACTCTCTGGGCTGGGATTTGCAGGGTCCTGTCCTCCTACAAGATCAAGTCAAAACAGAAGAATCTTGCGATAGGCAAACAAAGTCGAAACGCGAGAAAAGAGACGAGATCAATTTATGCATCAAATAAAAATGAAGCTCAAGACGAGACTAATACTAAGTATTAACAGATATAATCAACTGTAAAGCGGCCGCCAGTTACACAGCCTCATCACCCTACGCAATCAACCCCTCTCTATCGCCGCCATAACACATGACATTAGTATTAGCATTCCCATTTCTTAACATCGTGTCTTGGCTTGACTCTAGGCTTTGTCATGAAATGTGCCGGCCACTGCTCTCCCTATTCCACTATAAAAGAGACGGACAAGAACGCGTGGCATTTCAATATGCAGAGCGTTTATCGAAAAGGTAAAGATCCGCGCCATCTCCACAGTGGGAGCCGTTCTTCTGGATCTGTAATACGCGGCCCGAAGTTTGAAAGCTGGAGAGACTATAATAGTGCTCTTGTTACTTACAGTTAAAGGCCGTTGATAGCGAGCTGTAGAATGTGTCATGATATTAAGCTTGAACCACGTAAGGTTCATCTGCCAAGGTCGTACTTGTTTCAATAATCTGACATTCAGAGATCATGACTATGTATGCCTTCAAGTGACAGGGGTCTCACTGTTTTCTAAATTGCTGCGGTCTTCAAGTTGTATAAGTCCGACAGACACTCAATCCTCTCGGCAGTTTTTCTTTGCGTTGGTGCAACAGATAAGTGATCATCAGATAAAGCAACACAAATTCCTGACATCCCAGCATCCAACACATGCTCTCATGACACCCTCTTGCAGTCAAAGTCATGTTTGTTTTTCATTATATATCAGTCCAGTTCTTGACCGCCATGCAAAGTCTCCATTAGACAACTGGCTTGTCATGGCCAGTTGGCGCTAGCTACTGACTGACCACCCTCCGCCTCCTAGTCCTCGTCATCACTCTCGTCGTCCGACTCATCTTCTGAATCCGGTGCTATGTCCTCCACAATCAGATTTCCGGACCGTCCAATCTTCTCTCCCATTGTCACCGTTGTGCTAGGCTCGTAAACCATTCTGGGGAGGACTGAGGCAATTCGGAACTTGTATTCGTGCTCGTACTCCTCCGGCTTATCACCTCCCGCTGCACCCTCCTCTTCAAGAACACTGTAGCACTCCACAAAGGCATACAGGTCCTCTAGAGAAGCGTCTTGGGGGAAACGCCGCACAATTCGGCCGATACCCGACTCCTCGGGCATCTTGAGCGCGACTCGTACCACATTCCTGTCGCTAGTTGGTGGTTCGGCCACAATCGTTGTGGCTCTCCATGCTTTCCAATGTTTGCGCTTCTCTTCAAGTTTTTGCGCTGCCTCTGCTTCCTCCAGAGCGCGCTTCTCTGCTGCAGCCGCAGCCGCAGCTGCTTCTCTTTTCTGACGCGCACGCTCTCTGTCAATAGCCAGAGATCGCTCATAGGCTGAGTCTTGTTCACTTCGTAGATTTCTCGTCACCTCCTGGGCTGTCCGCTCTGCTCGTACTCCCTCCAGATCTGCACCGTACTTTTCGATTGCCGCTCGAAGCTCTGATAAGTAGGTGGAGGGTGGCATAGGCCCAACCAGTCGCTTAACAATTCCCATGCGTGTACTACCCTCCTTTGGTGTGAGGCAGACCAATGCCGAGAAAGGAAACTTGGTGCAGATGTACTCTTGAGCCACCTGGTATGCCTCGGAATCCAACACGTTGCCGCCCCAAAGAATAATGTTGTTGGAGGGATCCTTGATAAATTCAACCACTTCTGGTGCCAGTAGAGTTTCCTTGACAAAAGCCTCGGTATCGTCATGCTCAGGCGACATCAATACCACGAGCATAAACTTGAGATCCTTCTTGGCTTGATCATGCGCCTGAGCGACACCCCCCTCAAAGAAAGGCAGCTCATTCTGCCCATATTCCTCTTCGAATTCTCGCTTGAATCGTGAAGCTGCGTCTCGAGGCATAAGAGGTCGCCGACCATTAGTGCCCCTGAAGCCTGTCGATATTCTACTTGTAACTGCCCTTGGCCGGATCGAGGCGGGTAAAAAGGAAAGAGCGTAGATCAAAGTTCGGAAGAGAGTCGAGGCAGCTCTCCATCCTAAGCTGAATGGTGTGAGAAGTAGACCGAGTAGCCATGGCGTTCGATTTGTTACGGGGCTCTGGGGTACGATTCTTGGAGCTGGATCAGTGCGCTGCCGTGGTGAAGCTCGAGGAGGACGAGCTGCCGCAGTGAAAAGGCTCTCTTGGAGGTTTTCATGCCGCGCTGTCGCTCGGGGTATTTCTTGTTGTGCTTCAGCGATTGGGTCGGGAGTTTCGCCGTCGAAGAACTTGGCAATTGCGATCTATGATCCATCATTAGCAGACTGAACATGGAGCAAAGAAGCAGGTTTCGTACCTGGACATTCCATTCGGAGCGTCGGAGAAGTGGAAGAGCATCGCTAATTTCTTGGTTGGTAACCTGTGTATATTGATCGAGAGCTTCCTGCTGACTAGAGGACAGTTGTCCTAAGTCGATGTCACCTTCAGCCATCCTGTCGACCTATATCATCCACACTCCTCCCGTTTCTAATGTTTTGAGGAGTTTTGCCCCAGTCGAATAGTAAATAGCGGAGAAAGACCTGAGTTAGATGTGCGTGTAACTAGGACGATTGAATGCGGTCTACGCCTCGCTTGTTGGTACGACCCCACGCTTTTATAAGATCGAACACTACGAATATTCGTAGATTAATCGGAAGAGCAAGTTTGAACTTTGCAGTCAGAATATACGGAGATTAAATGAGTGTGTAGAGAACTTAAAATTTGAAACTTTGAAAAATGTTTCGAAACTTTGATTAAAGATCCTCATATATCGATATATCGATGGAGGAGAACTAGAGGTGAGGTTGACGAATGATGGCATCAAGCGCGTCAGAGCTAAAGTGGGCGGGCTTGTTTATCCCATTAAACCCGTTTTGGGGTGGGCTATTCTTCGGGACAACGACATTGGTTGATGTCTTGGAACACAACTGGCTTCAGGTTGGCGTCATGCCGTGGGGACCGACGCATAAGTATATTCCCATATAAATTGATAGAAAAAATACTATCAAGCGCGATGCTGTGCTGGGCTCGCGACAGCGCAGACATGCCCGGCCAGGCTTGCTCACCCAACCCAACTGAACTGTCTAGTCCCTCCATCAAAAATGCCCCCCCCACCGCCCACATCCACACCTATTGGATCCCCATTCTGTCCTATCCTATCCAACCACTGGTTCAACTCCTCCATACCTAACCTCAACCTCACTTCTCCTTCTCCCGACCTCGCAAGACTTTGCTTGCTCCTGTTTCAAGAGGCGACGGCCTGCGCCTTGTCCCCCCTCGAACACGGTCGTTGGCTTCCCGCGCTTTGCTTGCCGTTCAAGCTGGTCTGCGACGGTCAGCCTCTGGACCCCGCCGTTCGTCTCGTTACTCCATGGGCGGCCAGTCGCCTCGATCAATTGAACAATGGGAAATGCTTGCCAGAGTCAAGTAGGTGCTGTTTTTGTCAGTATTCAGCCTGGATCCTGTGGACACTGTTATCTGTACAAGATCGTTTCCCAATCTACAGTCTGCTAACATCCTGCTCTTCCAGACGTCGTAAACACAGCCAAGGGGGCTGCACTATCTTCAACACTATATGATACTGACCATGGCGACATCGCGTTATCAAACGGCCGATCTACGACGCCAGGTCGGGTCCCCGAGACCCAAGGGGCGCGGTTCGTTTGCCCTTCCGTTCCACGATATCGATTGCACACACCCTGCCTCAACTCAAGTCTGACATGAACGCTGACCTAGGCTCTCCCAGAGAATAAAGATACACTATGCCGAAACGTACTTATTTATGGCCATTGTCGATACGAAGACCAAGGCTGCGCCTTTAGCCATGAGCAGAACAAAAATAACTCCAATTCAGACTTGTAGGTCACTTAAGTTCTTGTTTTTGATTCTTTGTTGCTTTTGGGGACTGGACCCATGATGCGAAAGTTCGCGGTCCAAATCCTTTGATCTGTAGGTTACGCACTTCAACCAAGACCGCCTCAACCCAAGGAATCCGCTTTCATGGTAGAGTACTTGGTTGTTTTCCATTAATGAGAGGCTTGCAAGTGACAATTCCATTGCTGCTACTCGAGGCACTTTTTCTATCTGTAAACTTTATAGCTGCAGTGGGAAGGACCATATGTCGCATGACTCCTCCGCCCATTGGCCGATACTTTCCTCATCACTACCTTATATAATGACTCGCCCTGCCAACCTCACTTCTAACTCTTCCAACACAAGCTCTTCCATGTATCAACAAGTTAGAATACTACATCACTACCTATTCTAGGGTTATACGTTCATTCAAACCACGCACTTTCGTATTGGAGCTCACTCTTTAAGAGCTGAACGCAATTCAGCAACTTAACTGCGATTTCGGACCTTCAAGATGGCTAACAGCGATGAATCCAGATCCAAAAAAGCACTCAATGTTGAATCACCGTCATTTACTCCCGCTAGCGTTGGAAGTAAAAAGGCTACTTTCTCTTCACAAGCTGCAAGCGCTCCAGCTTTTACACCACGTGGATTAGGCTGTATGTACCCTTTGAATGCCTCCATGCTCGTGCAGGTCAACTAACAAGCGCTTGTCAAGCTGCTACCCCCGTCGGTCCCCAAGATAGCGACAGCAGCGTCTTCAATCCTGCAACTGTCCGTGAATTTACCCCCAACTTTGACGTGAGCAATACGGTAAGATTTTGCCATTGCCAATGCTAAGAACCTTCGCTGATTATATAGACTGCTGCAGCGAATGGCTCCGCTCAAGATGGCGGGATCTCTTATGATCCCTTTACTGTACCTGCCATGAACCAAGGCATAACTACTCCTCAGTACAATCCTTATGCCGAAGACCCTGGAGCTCTCGGTGGCCATGCTCCCGGGTACTTCCCAGCACAAAATGCGTTCGCTACTCCCGTTCAGCCTCTTCAACACCACTTATACTTCCCAGCTGGCCCACGTCGAGATGATTTAATGCCATACCATCGTGTACCCCACGACTTTTTCTTGGCTGAGAAGGACCGGATAGACATAGTCAACAAGCTTGAAGCGACCGGTCAAGTTCTTCCCAACTCCCAGTTACCACAGCTCGACAACTATCACAACTTGGTGCCTTTGGATACAACCCATAGGAAAAATGCTAACATCTTCGGCTATCCTAGCTGGGTCTACAAAGCTACTCAAACTAAGTCGGGCCACACTTATTGTCTCAGGCGATTGGAAGGATACAGGCTCACCAATGAGAATGCTATCAGGACTGTCAAAGAGTGGCGACGCATCAATAATGGCAGCGTGGTTTCTATCATCGATGCATTTACCACCCGTGCGTTTGGAGATAGCTCACTCATCTTTGTACAAAACTATTTCCCCCTCTCCAAGACATTGGTTGAGGCTCATTTGACCCCAAGCACTACCCATGGCACACGTTTCCAGGCAAAAACGCCCATTGCTGAGAATGTTCTGTGGGGTTATATCTCACAGATTGCCAATGCGCTGCAGGCTATACATTCAGTCAACTTGGCAGCACGATGCATCGACCCCAGCAAGATTATTCTGACAGATAAAGGCCGCATTCGCCTCAGTGCCTGCTCTATTTTGGATGTGGTGCAATATGATGCTCACCGATCCATTCAGGAGCTTCAGCAAGAAGACTTCATACAATTCGGCCGTCTATTGCTCTGCCTAACGACTAATACTCTACCAATTCACCTGACTAACTTTACCGTGTCTTTGGATCAATTATCGAGGGTATATTCTGTCGAGCTGAGGGATACTGTGCTATGGCTCCTTACACCACAGCAACCACCGGCACAGAAAGGCATCGACGAATTTGTACGTGGCATCGCGGGGCGAATTACAGCGACATTTGATCAGAATCTCCAAGCTTATGACAAGGCCCGTGCCGACGTCATGAGGGAGGTGGAGAACGGCAGGGTTGCCAGACTGATGATGAAGCTTGCAACCATCAACGAGCGGTATGACTTCAACGGCGATCAAAACTGGTCCGAAAATGGTGAGCGCTATATGCTCAAACTGTTCAGAGACTACGTTTTCCATCAAGTGGACAGCAATGGCAACCCAGTCCTAGATATGGGACATATGCTTCGCTGCATGAGCAAGCTGGATATAGGAACAGAGGAGAGAGTTTGTCTTACCAGTCGAGACGAGCAGACCGCCTTTTTGGTCACCTATAAGGAGCTCAAGAAGATGTTGGCGAATTCGTATGGTGAGCTTGTTAAGGCGAGCAAATCAGGTCGAAGCTTTTAGTCCCAGCAGAAACAAGGACCTGGCCAACGGCAAGTTCCCAAATTATCGTATGAAAAGTTTCCGCCGTTATCAATTTTCGGAAACAGCCGAGACCGGGGAAGGGGGAGAGGACGCGGACGAGGACGGGGAGTTTATTACGGGGCCAGGGCCGGGTTTCGAGGAGGGTTCAATCCAAAGAAAGACTGGCGTCAGACAAAATCGAGGTCTCAGATCGAAGCAAGTCACGATTCGCAGGAAGTTTCCCGCGAGCCAAACCAAAGCTTTCAGAAAGAACCAACAAACAACGCACAGCAAGATCTAAGCCAGTCAGATCGAACTTCTGAGTTGGATTCAAAGGATGACCCACAAGACCCAAGTCCTCAAGACGACACTGAATCTCGGACTAGTAGCAACAAAGGTAAAAAGAAGAAGGAACGAACCAAATGCACGAAGTTCACCGATTTTGAGAACATTCTCTCATAGAACCAAACGATACCTTGGGTACTCATAGGGGCATAGCCTTGGATCAATCAGGCCCTTAAGCAATGGCAATGCCGCCAGAAGATTTCCCGCTTTGTGCCATATAGTTCGATGGAGGATTAGGACGTTGGAAGCTACAGGATTGGGATGGTCCGCCTTGACTGATGATGTTTAGACTCTGTGTATATGGCAGACCGCGATGGTGGCATGGAAGCCGAGCGAGATAAAGACATAGCGAGACACACAAGTAGCTTATTTGCCTTTTCAACATGATATATTGCCTTTATTCATTACAAGAGTCTATGAAGTGGCGTTTAATGTGAAGATTCCGCGATTGGAGCAAGGGGGATTCGTACAACGCGGTTTTCGATGTCCATACAAAACCCAAAAACTTTATGGTAATAGTTAGCGGTCTGAGTGTCGCTCGGTTTCATTGAATTAACCCTGCCTTGACACGAGCCGCAAATATGGTGACCGACTCCAGGTCGGGCCTTTCATTCTTTGCCTTGTCATAATATAGGTTTCCAGCTTGTTGATGGGTAGTCTTTCAGTCATCTTCTGCTTGCACAAAAGGGTTGGCAATCTCTTCGCTGCCGTCGACGGGACTGACGAGGACAAGGAGTGTACCCCGAACAACTACGAGGCCAAGGGATCGAGTCGACTCGTTACCTTCGTCGTCTGTAGTCTCAGTGTTAGTTGTGAGTGCATATAGAAGAAGGAGAGAAGCTGGTCAGGAAGCGTATGCATGTGTAAGAAATCGCGTCATACCTCGAACAACCTCGTGTACATCATCTAGAACCAGGTTCATGAGAGCATCATAGCCCTTCAATGTGCCCTTGACTACATTACAAGTCAGCAACTCGGGTTCGATTGCGCACAACTCGACCGAACATACCCTCCCGACCACCGTTGAACTTGACAGTGATCTGCTTGTCCATATACTTGCCCAAGTCTAGAATATTCTCCTTCTTGGGTCTTTCGCGTTCCTGCTGCGCGCCTCCCGCGCCGCCTCCTCCACGACCGCCTCCGCGTCCACCACGGGAATGCGATCCTTGGCCGCCGCGGCCGCCTCGGTGTGAGGGTCTATCGGACATGGCGTATCTTGGGGGGAATAGGTTGAGGAGATGGGGTGTGATAGGTAATGAGCTCTTGGTTTGGGTTGGAGTTGGAACTTGTGATTGCTTTGGTGGGGTGAATGATGCTAAGATGCTTATGGAGATTTATGTGTGTGAATTTGGGCAGTTTGTGGGGAGGTACGTGTGAGGTTGGTGTGAGAGTGGACTGCGAGAAGAGAGCTTGACATGAGCTCAATACATACGATTCGGCCAATGATGTTCCTTTTCTATCTTACAGATGAGTGGCAGGAATAATAGCAGCAACACTTCTTCATGTGAAATACGATAATCATAACTCACACCACGGAATTGACCACCTACCAACAGTAGGATAGATAGTGATCTTCAGAAACAAGTCTAACAAGATACAGTAGAACTCTGTCGGTTAGTGATGGTCGCTTACCGACCTTCAGTGCCGTGAAACCGAGCGTGATACCATTGGACTGCTTCCAATATGGAGGGAAGTACAAGAAACACGAAATATCGCTCGCGTGCCTCGGACGCCAGCGTCGCAAATTGCAGTAGCAGATCGACGAGCGTGCATCCCATTCAGCTTGAGCGGGATGATCCAGCGCCAGTGATATTGCCTCACTCATATGACTTGAAACTAGATCCATGCAGCTTGAGCTTGTCTTTTACATTTCTTGTTTACCGCCTGCAATTCATCCCTCCCTCCATCCGTCCAAGCTACCTTAGGACATGTAGCAGCACAGCCTCATACAAAGATCCCGGCACCAGGGCATGCATCAAGGCGTCGATGTACAGATTAGCAGTGATTGATATGCGACAAGAACTGTATGACTATGAGTTGTTTTTTTCCGTATGTACTTGGCTCATTAAAGGAGGCCTCTGGAATATCCATCGTGAGCTGTCCAGAAAAGGAAATTAAGCTATATTAGCATTGGGTCTTGAGGGTCTTCAGCCCGCTCGCCCGTTAACCGTCTGGGTGCTGGGCGCTGGGCGCTGGGCGCTGGGCGGCTGGCAGTGGTTGCAGCTTAATAGTTGATGCATTCATATGGAGGGCATCACCTGTGCATTTGTGCTGTCAGTTTGAATTGGCTGCCCTCACTACCGCCCTCTGTCCTTAAATTCTCTTGGCGAGCTCATTGCTTTGAATATTACTTCTCCTTCCTTCTTACAACAGTCGTCGTTTTAAGCACTGTCAATCGGGGATTTTGGTGTTGGCGTGCCTTCCGTTCCATTCCAATTAACTTAACCGCTCCTACTTTAAAGGAAGGGACCATCGGCCTCGCACCTCCCTCCGCTGCATTTTCCCCCACATAGTTCCGACTCCCCGGCACTTTCTTCTTGTTCCAAGACTCTTTTCCATATTTCCTTGTGCTTCTCCCCAGCCCAGCGAATATTTGAACCTTTCAATCTCCTTTTTCCTCACTCTTGAAGCTCTGCTTTACCCACTTGAACTCCAACTTCACCGGCCTGGCTTGGTGCGTTATTTTGCGCGAGGGATTTACGGTACTGGAATAAAATTGAGCCTGCTCCACGGAGAATCAACAATTGTTCTCCTCTTGGCGCCCATTTACCTGCATATTTGGGGTGACTCTTTATACTACAAAATCGACATATCCTCTCAATTCATCGTCACCATATTCCGGCTTCACTCCGTCGCCATGAACATCCAATAACCGCTGTCGTTGTCTCCTCCTCTCTCTCCTCTCCTCTCAGTCAATCAATCACCTGGAATCCCCATCGCAGTACCTCTGCGACGTCGCCACTCACCTGACTCTTATTTGTCTTTCCTGTCAAATCTCTCATACAAGCTTTGATATCTCCCTGTTTTGTCCACTTCCCAGCGCGATTCAAGCAGATCTGTCCGCTTCACGGGGTATTCCAGGGTTCAATCTTGGCTACAACGTTTGTTGGTCAAGCGTAAGCGCCTCCTTCTATCGCACGCCTTGCATTGGATCCAAGCTCCTCCATCACTTAAAGACCTTTGACCAACACACTGCATTCACACATCAACCACCCAACATGGGCCATACTTCCGACTCAGAACCTCCAAAACGAAAGCGTGATGTCGATGATGCCGGTGGTCAAGGACGTGCTCAGCACGCACCTACATCTCTTCAGCAAGGTATGTCAAGTATGACAACAGCCGTCAAGCGCTGCACCATATTGTGTCGCCTCAAATCCTGAGACGTTTCATTTGTAGCACCACCGCACAAGACTGCCATGTCTATCTGCATTGACCTAATCGTCATTGCATACATGCAGGTGTCTTGATGTCTCCTACATTCTTCAATGCATGTCGTCGCCTGATAGCACGCGCAAACGAGACGGCAGTGGAAAATGCCGTTGTTGTTGGTTTGACCCCTCGCCGGACGCAGCATTCAGCTCGACTCCTCCAGGGACGTACATGCTTGTTGCTTTTGTATCCGACTTTTCTGTCTTGGTGCGCTAGCACAGCTTGTTCGCTTGGAGGATATGCTAACCCAACCTTCAAGGCGTTCCCGGTTATATCCATTATCTCCCGAGATCAAATTTATCTCATTTGAGCCTCGTACAAGGTGATGCCGACACATTTGCCGACATTATTGGTCTGATTGGAGAATATGAGAGTAAGGATGCCAAGGGAATTGTTGAATCTGCAATTTGAGTCCTTTAACTAACGTGCATCAGGTGTGTTGGACAGGCATGAGAGTCTTGCAGCTAGTCTTGGGGCCAAACTTACTGGACCAAGGCTCTTGAGAGGCATTGAGAAGTTTTTTGATGGACCAATCAAGACAACACCACTTCAGCCATTCTCCAATCCCATTAGTTGGCTAGACGTAGTCAGTTTTGCCAGGTCGAACCCCAAGGATTTTACCCTTGTTCAAAAGCCTGATGGCTCCCGATGCTGTCAGTTTGTTCTCAAGGGTTCACAGGTGGAGATTATGGAGGATGATTGGCGTCTAGTATGGTCTGGTGCTCTGGATCGGTTTCCCCTGGACCACCCACTGGAGGAGGACGAGACGGCAGAGCTAGCGACGCTAGATATTCTCGAACAAAGGACATCCATTCTTTATAAGAAAGCCGATGAAGTAGCGGCGAGAGCTCGTATACTTAACCATCGACTAGGGCAGAGGAAACAAGATATTCGTCGCCGCAGGAGCGCACAGGACACGGTGCAGTCGCGATACCAGCCCCCTAATAGTACCAGCAGCAGCAGTTCGCAAAGAACAACCAACTTTAGTACCGGATATGATTTGCATGCAGATTTATTGCAGCAGTTCCTCGCAGCTTCAGCTTCACCGCCACCATCTCGATCAACATCAGTCACGGGAATCCCTTTAACCACTTTGAGCCAACCATCCCCATCGCACAACACAACCCACTCTCAAGCACACGGATCGAGGTATGGCGGGCATACAACCGAGCCGACAGTACAGCCTGCCATTGACAGCCGAGAGGCAGCTTTTCGGTCCCTTATCACACAAAGGACTGACCAACTGGGCAAAGGAGATGTGATTAACCCACCGTGTGATCGTTGCCGGAGATTAAGGGTAGAATGTGTCAAGCATCTAACAGCATGCTCGGGATGTACCAAAAAGCATGCTAAATGCAGTTGGAAAACAGTCACAGATGACGAGTACCGACAACTCAAGAGAGACATGGGTCTCAGGGATGAGATGGATGTTGATGGTCAATCAGACAATGGACGAGGACCTGACACACTAGACCCCAAAGACGGGCGTTCGAGCCGACTTGGAGAACAAGAGGCAGGTAGGACGTCCGGGGACAGAACGCCTGGAACATACGGTACGGATGAGGGTTCGAGGCCACCCAGTCGAGATAACGGACATCTTCCTAGTACTATGGAACCATCTACTGCGTCGATGAATCGATTCGATTTGAGTGCAGAGCGGCATCGGCTCCCTTTTGGAATGGGGCAGTCAGCCAGATCGGATCACAGTAGCCATTCGGTCGAAACCTTAGCACCCACCGCAAATACCACGGGTTTGGCGAGTTCGCTGGCAACAACTTCGAACAGTACGTACAGGGGTAGTGATGGTTCGTTGAATCCTTCAACCAGCTGATACTGCCTCAGTCAGAATAGCACCGCTGGCGTTTTACGCTTGAAAACGTAGACTTGTCAGTCAAGACAGATTGGCAAGGAAGAGTGTGTGAGATAAAAAGGTCAATGTGTTATGATATCAATGAATATAAATATATCAAAACTTTGTTCAATCTCTTATCTTTGAGAACTTTCATCTTGCAAAACTTGCTTCTTTGTGTTCCATCACTAATATAATTCCTCTTGGCTTTTATCGGCTTTACGCAGCCTCAGACCCACATATAAGGCACTTGCTGTCGAAGAAATACGTACCCTGAAGACCCGCCAGCGCCACTTTGCGGATCGAGGCACCTTTCATCCATTGGCAGTCATTGAAAAAAAGTTTTGGTAAGAGGCGATTAGATAAGGCACTAATGACCTGGTCTAGCTTGTCTACCACTACTGCCACTACAACTGCTTCACTGATTCATGAAAAAGATTCTCCATCTTTTTTCGATCACCAGAGGCGATTCGTCTTCTTTATTAACCTTTGGCGACTGGACCCTCGTCTATCACTCATTGATGGTCACAATACACCGGTCCTCTGATTTCTGCAGCATCATCAAGCTGCCCTGGAGGTCACTCTCTGCCCCGACGCTCCCGCGCAAAATCGAATTTAACGACGAATCAACTGAAGGAACGAGTGAAGATAGCGAGACAACATTGGCGCAGATCAAAGGCCTCTTACTGCTTTGTACCTGAGAACTACTCCCCATAATGTCACACCATCAGCCTACATCACACATCATGTCCAGCCGCGACGAGAAACCCTTCCATCATAGCCATGTACCAATCGACCACGCGGCACTGATACAGTCACGAGAGACTGGTGATGTCCTTCCCGATGACACTCCCATTCAGGGTAACGTCAAGGCACTGCCCTTTGCTAAGTCATGGGTTCACATGTTTGCTGGCGGGTAGGTCAGCCTCCAGGCGATTCCCAACTGGCTTGCGACAACTTGTCGTAAGACTCATGTGCATGGAACCACGAGACTAATTTGATTGCGATTTTTAGTGTTGGGGGAATGACTGCCGCAGCAGTTACAGCGCCCCTCGATGTGCTAAAAACCCGATTGCAATCCGATTTCTACCAGGCTCAGATCCGAGCTCAGCGCGAAGCTCAAGCTCAAATCATTGGCCGACTAAACCCTGCCCGAGCCGCTCTATATCATCTCAACGACACACTGCAGATCCTTGGCTCAGTATACAGGAATGAGGGTTGGCGAGCACTCTTCAAGGGCCTTGGTCCTACCTCAGTTGGAGTCGTACCAGCCCGATCAATCAACTTCTATGTCTACGGCAATGGCAAGCGTTTGATATCTGAGCATTTCAACAATGGTGTAGAGGCTCCTTGGGTTCACTTATCGGCTGGTGTAGCAGCTGGTGTTATTACTTCAACGGCTACAAACCCCATTTGGATGATCAAGACCCGTCTACAGCTGGATAAGAACGTTGCAGCTGGCAGTGCCCAGATGCGCAAGTATCGCAACAGTTACGACTGTATACGTCAGATTATTCGGGACGAAGGTATTCGAAGTCTCTACCGTGGCATGAGCGCTAGTTACCTCGGCGTGGTAGAGTCTACGATGCAATGGATGCTTTACGAGCAGATGAAGGCATCTCTGGCACGCAGACATAACAAGATTGTCCGCAGTGGTCGTGAGCTGACTTGGTGGGATAAGACTGTCGACTGGACTGGAAAGGGTTTTGCTGCAGGAAGCGCTAAGCTGGTTGCTGCTGTTATCGCCTATCCCCACGAGGTACGTCATTAATATGAGACATCGACTCCACGTAGCATGCTAACAGCTGAAATAGGTTGCGCGAACCCGATTACGACAAGCGCCCATGGAGAACGGACTGCCCAAGTACACCGGTCTTGTTCAATGCTTCAAGCTTGTCTGGCTTGAGGAAGGTGTCATGGGTCTCTATGGTGGTCTGACTCCTCACTTGATGCGAACAGTGCCCAGCGCTGCCATCATGTTTGCTATGTATGAGGGCATCCTTCGACTGTTCCATACACCTGCGTAAACTATCTCATGAATGAGCGACGCGCCGAATTGACACAAAGCGATCGAGTACCAGGACCATACCTGGAAGTGATTTCCGCTAATCGATATCTTGTAACACTATCCGACACAAGTCGCTATGAAGCCATGAAGATTTGAAAGCTTCACAAACACTACTCGCTCTTGTATCACTGTACAACACCTGGGGTCTTCCGAAGAAGCGGGGGCATGAAGAATTACGAGAAACTAACAAAAGGGGAGATAGTGTGGTTAAGGCGTCTCTATTTTCGGCGTTTGGGGAGGATGGGTCAGTAGAAGGGGCATGTAAAACACCTACACTCATGCTTATGCTTATGCTCACATAAAGGTCATGTACGAAATTATGTATAATAGGAGAGGCGCGTCTATTCCCTGGAGATCATCACACATTGGTCGTACTATCGCAATCTTACGCACAAATCGGAGACGAAACAACTTCGTCTCTATGGAAGAAGCCAATATATGAATGAATATCAAATCACTTCGCTGTCTCTGCATTTATGTACTAAAGTATGCGCTCCAACTTCAAAGTCAGGATCGCATAAGTCGAATCACCCTTGTTATCCGAGTAAAATGATACGGATATAAGATAACCCATCAGTCCATCAACGCCCCAGGCGAAACAAGTGAGTCCCAGAACTTCAAGTGTGGGATGGGATGCGAGTTAACAGAACAATTTCTGAAAGGGAATGAAAACATAAAAAGGACTGGACCAGAGTGTGCTTTTCCCACATGAAACGAAAAGGGAATAGTATGTACGTGAAGGGGAACGCCAATTCTACCCTTGCCTTTCGTTTCTTCGATTTATTGACTCTTTGATGTAGTCACGCGGAGGACATATTGTCGAGAAGGGCATCTCGCGAGTTGAGAGCCGGATTTCGCTTACGGAGCTTTCGAGGTTGGCGGGGAGGTGAAGTTGGAGATGGAGAGCGAGAGCGAGAGGAAGACATGGCTTTGAAGGGCCAGATCAGACGAAGGCGTCACCAAGCGTTGCGATCCCAGTTAGGGTCTGCGAATTCGTGTCAATCTAGACATCATGATAGCAAAGATAGCCATGGCAACAAACTCACCTTGGACAAAGGCAGCCAGGACCTTGCTCCCCGTCTGCAGCAGAGGGTGGCCAACGACGATCTTGAGGAACTTCTCCAGGCCTGCACGACGACCTTCGATAACATCGTCGCTGAAGCGGTTGGTGAAGACCTTTCCGGGGAGAGGAGGGATAGTGACCCGGGCGCTCTCGCGCTCGAGGATGTCGCGGAAGTACTCGAAGTCGGAGTATCGACGACGGACGCTGCTCTGGCGGAGCTTGAAAGCGGGGATGTTTGTGCGGCAGAGAATCTCGTAATCTGTGTACATATGGCGGCCCATGCCGTGTGTTCTTGGGTTGCGGACCTATATATATATGGCGCTATTTAGCATTTTCTGTGTATGTCTGTTGTCTTGCCAACTACTTGATGCTATGATATGGCGCATGAGGAAGAGAGCGCACCTCAATCTCTAAAAAGTTCTCGGGAGGGCCGTAGATCTCGTCAAAGCTCTGCTGTCGCGTATCGGGCATGGATTGCAAGATTGGTCGGTGGAATTGCGAGCCGGGCGCATCGAGGCCGGAATGGTCCTGATCGGACGCCATGTTTGGTGATGTTATAGTGGGTTTAGTTGTTTAAGGTATAAATACTGAGGTGAAAGTGGTAGGTCGCAGTCGACTATCGGCGCGAAGAGTAGTTGGTGGTGATGTTGTGTGGAGTGGAGAGTATGATATTCACTCCAGTTCAGGCTGTCGCATGAGATGGATGAGGTCGGTTGAAGGTAGAAGTGGAAGAAAGTGGAGATGGGGGACTGAACAAAAACAAGGACAGGGCGGGGTACTTGAGCAATTGGCCTAGGACCAGGATAATCAAAAGTACCTTACCTCTCCTCCTCTCTTCTTCCGATTTCCTTGGTCAGAGATACCGTTGTTGAACGAATAACGGGTATTAAAGCCTGTTTCGGGCCACTTGGGCTCCGTTTTGCTGATTGATGATTTGTTTGTGTAACCATGACCGTTACGACGTCAAATTGTACAAGCCATAATTACGGAGATATCCAACCAATAAATAAGACAACGTAAATACAGTGGCTAATATAGGTATTTCTGAGACAACATTGGTTTACTGCATTTGTGAGTATTGGATATTGAGGAACAAGTAAATGATATTGTTTGTATTCAAGGTATAGGGCTCCGTGGTGATCCTTTAGATCATCGGATAGCACTAGAGCAACAGTCTAGAATGCTTCATGATATAGGTCCAGGTTGCGTTGGCACAGGGTTCTTCACTCTGATTCAAGTTTTTGCCCTTCCAGTGGGGGATCAACCATCTGTCTCTCTTCCGATGAGACATGATGCAGGCCCCAGTGAGACTCATTTTTATGTTCGTCCCCTGGCAGCTATTCATCCAATTCTCAACCAATCTATCAACCCCCAACATTCTCAGACCGGTATCCCCAAAACTCTCGTGCAAAAGCTGAGCTGCATCAAACAAGTATAAGCCCATATGATTATCAAAACGCCATACGCCAGATGTGCCTCACCTTGGGCCTCAACCTACAACGCCTACCGCGACATGTAGTTTTACACATGATCCGTGTACATAAGAACACCATGTTCCCTTGCGGGCTGGCCTGTTCTTTTCTTCGTCATCTCCATGGGTACAAATTGCCCATCTACCGAGTCCCTCACTTCCTATCGGCGAACTTTTGGTGAATAGCGCGAATCTGTTCCTCGACATTAACATTCTGCATATGACCCAGCTGTGCTTGGCTCTTAGGATCCATGGCGCCGTCGTAGCTGTGAATGGCAGCCTTCTTTCTGCGCGCCAGCTCGTCCTCGGAAATGGCCTGTCCGGTAACAGGATCGAAAACGTCACTACGTTGACTAGCAAGACGCTTGAGATTGCTGGCGACATCGACATGTAAAGTATTAGAGGATGCATAGCGAGTGTCCGCCTTGGCCTTCTGTTCTTTCCAACGAGGATCAAGGAGTTCGACTAAAAGCAGGTTAGCACTGACATACTAAAATATTATGACGGAGAACTTACTTCGCATGTGAGCCTCAAGCTCATTCATAGGGATCTGCTGTTTACAGTTGGGGCACAGCGCTGTCTGCGCACCCTGTCTGTTGGCAGCCTTCTGTGCTGCACGAGGTACGTAGTTCTCCTTGATCTTCATCGGAGGAGCACCGCCACGGGCTTCGGCAGTAGCCTGCTGCTTGCGTGCTTGTTGCTCTGCTCGTTCCTGGATACGGCGCTCCTCTTCCTCCTCCTGGGCAGATCGCTGTGGTTGCTGCGGTTGCGATTGTGGCACCGGAGCATATGGCTGCATAGGAGGAGGCATCTGAGCGGGTTGGTAGGCTGGCTGTTGAGGGGCGATCGGATAGGGGGCGGGTTGGTTAGGGTATGCGTTGTAAGATGTCTCTTCGTCAGGCATAGCTTCTTCAATTCGAAGGCTGGCGCTAATGGATGCATTGTTACGGTCCTCGAGGGATGCATACTGGAGATCGGACAGGTTGGTGGGTGGTGGGAGGTTTGCATGCTCGTCCGCCTCATTGAAAGTAATGGTCTCAACGACAACAAAGTCGCCCCAATCGATCATAGCAAACTCCTCCTTCGCCTTGACCTCTTCCTCCTCCTTCTTCTGTCGTTCCGCTTCAACATATTTGGCATATTCGGCTCGTTGCTTGGCGCGGTTCAACACAAGGAACTTGTCATTGATGTTGGCCTGGAGTTCTTTTATCCGCTCTTCTTGAAGCTTGCCGCCTTCTCCGCCAAGACCACTTGCACGTAGTAATGTTGTATATTGGTCGATAATATGCTGGAAGAAGTTGTGGAGAGTGTGGTTAGGGATGAGGAAACCGAACTGTGGGTTGCCAGCTTCTCGCTGAGCCAGCTGTGTCATAAACTGACGCCCATTCTTCGCTACAAAGAGAGCCGATAGTTGGATCACATCCAAATCCTTTCGGTTGATGCGAGGCGTTCGCGCAGAGAATTGGTAGTCAGCAGGCTTTGGTGGTCCTTTCGGTTTAGGAGGCTCTGCCGCAGCTTCACCCACGCGACCAGCAGCAATCGCCGTACCACGCCCACTCCTCACCTCATCGAGTCGCCATAGATAGAAAGCATGGTAGGCATCGGACGGGTTAAGAAAGCTGAATTTCGGGTTCGATCGCTCTTTGTCGCGGATGCGATCTTCAAAAACGGCGCCGTTTCGCGCTACGTAACCAGCTGTTTTTTCAAGGACGTTTCGGATCTCGCGAGGAGGGAGGACTACTCCAGGGGGAGGCTTGATATCGTCGAGAGCATTTGCGGCGGCATCGCCGTTAGTTGTTACGGCTGCCATTATGAGGAGGACGCGCTGAAGAAAAGGAAAAGGCTGATGGAGCTGCTAGTGGAAGGCAGGCGCCTTTGGAAATTTCGAGGTGTTCTGGCGACGCGAAGCTTTGGTCGGCAAATTGTTGTTCCGGGCTGTCTTCGACCCTTGCCGTAGGAGAGGCCAGAAAACTTAAGGACATCATCAATTCCCAGCGAAAAAAATGCCCAGGCAGACCTCAATGATACTTTAGGGTGCCCTTTGATTATTTTATTTTTGTTCCCTAATCCAAGGTCCGAAGTCTTCTGGCACCCTAAGACTACTTACACGCGATCACCTCGACTTTGACGACAACTTTATTTTGACCTACTTGCGATTCTGTACTGCCATGACATTTGCAAAAATGGGTTATTTACTGTAATTTCTGGCTTCTGATTTCTCTCTAATTAATTTCTGCTTTAATTATTCAAGCTTACGGGATCTGAGCGTGTTGTATCAAACCGTGTTAGTTGATCACTTAACCCACGAAATGTCAAGACACAGACCGCGGCAATTTCTCCAATAGAGCATTCTACGACAAGTCTTGTCAAACACTAAACTCGGCTAAGAAGCGATATTTCCAACTAAAGCTGGTTGGGATTATACTTAAACAGGTAGTTGACGTACGATAACCTTCTGCGGCTTGATTGACCGTTGAGATGCCGTTACTATTGGATACCTATCTCCTGGTGTTAATTGGCTATATCTTGGATCTGATGCTGCAGTCTCTCGCACGGTCCAGAATGAAGAAATTTGCTTCTGTAATAAGGGTCTGAATAAGGTATGCGGCTTCTACCTATTTATGACAGGTTTCTCCCATAATTAAACGTATTTAACGGCTGGCTAGTGGCGGCCCTGAACCGCATATAGACCACCGCGCTTTAGGTCACGATAGGATATATGCGAGATGCCATTCATTGAGTCGTCATATCAATGAAAAGCTTATCGTGTGACACTTTTTACAACTCCACGTACAATACCGGTTAGCATCTGCATCTTAATCTGGACACCCCGCAATATCCTAAATGACGTTTATCAGCTACCACGGCACATTCGCCGTTTCCCCCGACCTACAAGCCCAGGCTTGCATAGTATCTTTCAGCACACCACCGGTATTCGGCATTCAAAACCGCGATCAAGATTCCAGACCTGTTAAGTCCATCTCTCAGGGGGTCTTATCAATAGCTTCACTGAGGACAAATACCAAAAAAAGGTCTTCAAAACCCAGTGGGAAAAGTAAAACACGGCGAAACTGGAGTGGGCTCTCGGTGTAAAGCTTCTCCGTCGTCGACACAGTTGGCGAATAAATCCCTCCTCTCCTCCACGACATGCCGAGATAATTCCTCAGTGCAGCCTTGAGTCTTATGAACCATTTCGATGGAGTTGACAGAATGGAGAAACTCTGCCTTTGAGGCTGCTTCTCAGTCTCTGTTTGACGAAAGCTCCACCCGCTCAGAAGATGCCAGTGTCTTATTAGTCCTACTCTCATTCTATTCACCATGCGAGAAAATTCCCTTAGAACTCTTTATACGGGGATCAACACCTCGAAAACGATGGACAATTGAGGGAGAGATTGAGCTTGTCGATGCGAACAAGGTTGGTTTGACCTCATGGTTGGTCGACATACTAGCAGATGCCGAAAGACTTACACGCGCCTTTCGTGAACTTTGTCAATTGGCAGCTGTGCTCAAATATCCTGATGAGACTTATCATTTAAATGAAGATATGTCAGCGCGAGTCCACCGAAGTCTTGCCCCAGAGGCTCTTCCCTTCTGGCGACAGCAGGCTTTGATTGTGGCATACAGAGCCATACCCTGGAAGTACATCGAGTTTCCGTGAGTCTGAAACCGACAACCAGCGAGCTCGAACTGCTGACATTATACAAGAGAACCTGTGGTTAAATCATTCTTACCACATCTACATCATGTTGCTGAGGCATTCCACGATAGTTTCGATGAGTTGCCTACAGCCACCAGAACTGACTTCATGCTCACACTGATTGAGGCCTTCCGGTTCCCAGACATGGCCTGGAAGTACTTTGCGGTTGGCCAAGCAGAATTGGCCGCCGGGCGACTGAAAGATACACACCTTCGGCTCTGTATTGGTCAGACCAAGGCAGTCTTGGGACGCCTCAGTGGGAATATGGACGAAGCAACAGGAAGTCTTCAGGATTTCATAACTAATGACCTGGCTGCCGCTACGAATAAACGTATACGGTGTGAAGTTGGTGTTGCCATCATCCAGCGTGCTTTGAACTCAATTCAGGTAGCGGACCTGTCCACTGCGCAGAAGCTATTGGAAGACTGGAATCCTCTTGGTGATAACCCATCCCCTCTGGAAGAGATTCTCAGCTTTCGCAAACATTCATTATTGGGAAGAGTTATGCGACTGCAGGGCAATCTCGACAACTCTTTGAAACTGTTGAAGATAGCACACGAAGTGTCGCAGAAGCAAAGTGAGCTCGTCTTTGACGAAGATCTCCGTGATCTGACATGCGATCTGGCTGATACGTTGAGAGAACTCGATGAGCCTGTGACTAGTGAGGGTTATCTCCGCACTGAGATAGTACGGCGCACTGAGAGGCCTGACCCTTTACCTGGCAAATCGCTTCTGGAGCTGGCTTTAGCTGAAGCTCTTTTTGCTCAGGAGCGTTATGGAGAGACTGAAGAGATTTGTCTCGATATTGAATCACGGGCCAGTCTTCTCAAGTATGAGAGGTTACGAGTCTATGTTATCTTGGCGAAACTGTCCCACATCAGATCGGATTATGAAGTTGCATTATCGCGATGGAGTGAAGCAATGCAATCGCTTCAAGAGTTTTCCTTGGTCGATGGACAGGTACAGACTATTGTATCTGCCTCGATGGCCGATGTGTTGGATGCCCAAGGTCACAATTGGTTGACGCGAGAATCTCCTCGGCGGGCTTCGCTGAATGAGTTGGCAAAACCCGAAGGTGTTCCGTATTGGATTGCTGGTTTTCGGCAATGGGCAGATTACTTGCAGTCTCGGGGTCGACATGACTTATAGCTTGTCTGTGTTTGAACAAAAGTCAATTTTATTCTAGTATATCAAGTCGAATTGAGATACCCTATATCAAGTTGGATGGTTACCCCCACGGTAATAAACACGATACGATATCACAGAAGCAAAAGTTTCATGGTCTAGAACGTGCGTTTCAAGTAGTACGTAGCAGTTTGGAGATCAAGGGCAGAAAAGGGGTTAAGTTGTCCGTATACCTGAAATGTTTAGTGTCGTTCTGTTTGGAGCTGGAGCCACATCCGAGGGAGCCATCTAGGTAGCCCCTGTGTGGCTGCAGTAGCCACATCTCTAGATTTTTCTTGGTAATGTGTCTGATAAGACACAAAGAGATGGACTCGTGATAGAATAGTATTATGATTCAATCATGAGCCTCTTTAAAAGCCATTGTATATAGATCTTGACTGTCAAACATGTTCGCGGCAGCTGAAACCAGTCAAAGCTGCTCTCAAAAGCTATCGCCAATGGTCGATATTCACAGGTTCAATGGCGCCTACTGGAGCTCTGTTCTAAGCCTAGCGCTGCGGGGACGCCAGGGGATCTTCACGGCCGGGGCCGGGTTTGATTCGCTGCAGGGGTTAAGGGATGTTAGGGAGAGCATCCACTGGGCTGACGCTGACATGTCCCATTAGAGGTCAGAGACAGGAACGAGCCGAAAAGGCCACTGTAGCTACAATTTTTTGAGAGAATCGAAGGAAGAGCAAGGAAGGAAACGGGTACGACGCTGTACGCGACTGCTCGTGTCGTACTGCAACCATCAGCTAAGGAGCCTATCGCCATTTATAGGTGCAGTTCCAACCCGCATAAGGTAATTGCCAGCTGAGGTGGTGCTAAAATATCCCTGAAGCTTCATCATCCATCCCTCATCTTTCCAACATCCCCTTCCCTTTTTATTTTCTTGCTCCTTGCAAACCATCCATTCGCCCAGCATCTATTCTTCCCCCCAGGCTTTTTACATCGCCTATCGTCGCTGATATTCGTATCATAACGGCGGTCTGCGATTGAGTTTTGGGTTCTTTTTCATTTTTCTTTTTCATTTCTATTCTTGTTCACTTTCTGTTTAACCCATAATCGGCCATTGATGAGGTATCTCTAGATCCTCCCGATTTCTGTTATAGCTCTTCTTCACCAACTCTCGTTACTTCGAACGAACGATTTGGACACAACGTCCTCTTGCGATCGAATCGACTCGACCTCTTATTGATACTCGATTACCATGGCTCGTACGAGGGGCAAGAGTCCCCAACCGCCAGTCAAGGCCCCGACGCCTGTGACCGAGAAACAGCAGCCTTTTGCAGCTCCTCCTCCTCAGCCGCAAACTACTGCGGTTACCACCAAGTCCAAGCCTAAGAACAAGAACAACAAGAACACCTCGTACAAGTCTGATGGCGTTGAGGACAACGATGTCTTCCTCCTTCCTCTCTCCGACTACTGGGTAGCATTGGGTCTCATCATTGTTGCTACTCTTGTTCGCGTGTGGAAGATCTATCAACCTACGAGTGTTGTCTTCGACGAGGTCCAGTACGTATCCCCAACTGGCTGAAGCTCTGTCGCAGCTTCCATATCCTTATCGCCTATCAAACGCGCTGACTCGTATATCAACAGCTTCGGCGGTTTTGCTACAAAGTACATCAAGGGCAAGTTCTTCATGGACGTCCACCCTCCCCTGGCCAAGATGCTTATCGCTCTTACTGGATGGCTTGCTGGTTTCGACGGAAGCTTCGACTTCAAGGAGATCGGCAAGGACTACATTGAGCCTGGTGTTCCCTATGTTGCCATGCGAATGTTCCCTGCTATTTGCGGTATCCTCTTGGTTCCTTTCATGTTCTTCACTCTGAAGGCTGTTGGTTGCCGCACAATGACTGCTACCATGGGAGCTGGCCTGATTATCTTTGGTTCGTATTCCTTTTGGCACTTTGACCGTGTGTTTAAGACTCGATGGCTGACTATTTGCAGAGAATGGTCTTCTTACTCAGGCCCGTCTAATTCTCCTCGATTCCCCCCTTGTCGCTGCGACTGCCTTCACCGTCCTCGCCTTCTCTTGCTTCACCAATCAGCACGAACTTGGCCCTTCCAAGGCTTTCCAACTGAGCTGGTGGTTCTGGCTTGTTCTCACTGGTCTTGGTCTAGGTATCACCGTTAGCATCAAGTGGGTTGGACTCTTCACTATTGCATGGGTTGGCTCCCTTACTCTACTCCAACTCTGGGTCCTCCTTGGTGACAATAAGAACGTGTCCATGGTAAGCAATTCCTCCAATGTAGTATGTGAACATCAGCACTAATGACTGGATAGCGTCTTTTCACTAAGCACTTCATGGCTCGTGTCTTCTGTCTTATCATCATTCCTATGACGTTCTACATGGCCATGTTCGCCATCCACTTCGTCTGCCTCAAGAACCCTGGTGACGGCGACGGCTTCATGAGCTCTGAGTTCCAGGCCACTCTCAACAACAAGCGTATGAAGGATGTTCCCGCCGATGTCATGATGGGCAGCCGTGTCACCATCCGCCATGTCAACACCCAGGGTGGTTATCTCCACTCGCACCCTCTCATGTATCCTACCGGTAGCAAGCAGCAGCAGATCACCTTGTACCCTCACAAGGATGACAACAACATCTGGCTTCTTGAGAACCAGACCCAGCCTCTTGGAATCGATGGCCAGCCTATCAATGGCACCAAGGCATGGGATGCCCTTCCTGAGCCTCAGTACATCACTGACGGTACCGTCATTCGTCTTTACCATGGTCCCACTCACCGCCGCCTTCACTCACACGATGTCCGTCCCCCTATCACGGAGGCTGACTGGCAAAACGAGGTCTCTGCCTACGGTTACGAGGGTTTCGAGGGAGATGCCAACGATTTCTTCCGTGTCGAAATTGTGAAGAAGAAGACACATGGAGCTGTCGCGAAGGAACGTCTCCGTACCATTGAGACCAAGTTCCGTCTTGTCCACGTCATGACTGGCTGCGTTCTCTTCTCTCACAAGGTTAAACTCCCCGATTGGGCCTCTGAGCAACAAGAAGTTACTTGTGCCCGCGGCGGAACTCTTCCCAACAGTCTCTGGTACATTGAGGGCAACACTCACCCCCAGTTGACCGGTGACGTCGAGAAGGTCAACTACCGTAACCCTGGTTTCTTTGGCAAGTTCTGGGAGCTTCAGAAGGTTATGTGGCGAACAAACGCTGGTCTCACTGACTCTCACGCCTGGGATTCTCGTCCCGAGTCGTGGCCCATTCTCCGCCGTGGTATCAACTTCTGGGGTCGTCAGCATAAACAGGTCTACCTCCTTGGAAATCCCATCATCTGGTGGTCTTCCAGTGTTGCCATTGCCATTTGGATCGTCTTCAAGGCCGTTGCTGTTCTCCGCTGGCAGCGCAGCTGCAATGACTATGCCAACACCACCTTCAAGCGATTTGACTACGAGATTGGTACTTCAGTTCTCGGCTGGGCTCTGCACTACTTCCCCTTCTATCTGATGAAGCGTCAACTTTTCCTTCACCACTACTTCCCTGCTCTCTACTTCGCGATCATTGCCTTGTGCCAGCTCTTTGACTACGCCACTGCCCGTATCCCTGGAGCCGGTGCCCGTGATACCGCTTTCATCAACCGCATCGCTACGGTCTCGTTCCTTGTCCTGTCCACCGCCGTCTTCATGCTCTACTCTCCTCTTGCCTACGGAAGCCCCTGGACCAAGGCCGACTGTAAGCGCATGAAGCTTTTCAACACTTGGGACTTTGACTGCAACACCTTTCATGATACTGTGAGTTTCATAACGCTAATTCGAGGAAATATGAACATTGACTAACACGATTCACAGTATGACAAGTACAGCGAGGTCCCCTCAATTAGCTCTTCTGTGGTCCCCACCACCTCAGCATCTAAGAATGTTGAACCCAAAAAGGAGGCTCCTGTTTCCCAGAAGCATGAGGAGGCGGTTATCTCTGGAGCCCCCCCTGCACCCGAACAGGCTCAAGTTGAGCACAGAGTCGTTGCCAAGGAGGAGAAGGTCGAGTACCGCGATCAGGATGGTAATCTTCTCGACCCCGAGGAGGTCAAGGCCCTTGAGGGCAAGGTTGAGTTTAAAACCAAGTACGAAACCAAGACACGCGTTGTCGATGAGCAAGGCAATGAAGTTCAGGAGCCTGTCGGGGGCTGGGACCAGAACCTCGCTGGTGTTGCTCCTCCCCACCCCGATGTTGAGGGTGTCAACAGTGAGACCGTTCAGAGCAAGGATGAAGGTGCTGCCTCTCCTCAGGATGTGGCTGCCAGCAAGGACGGCGAGAAGGAGGCCGAGGAGGCCAAGGCCAAGCCTGCCAGTGAGAACCAGCAGGATGCTACCGTTAAGGAAGAGCTGTAGAGAGACCAAGGCTTGCGTCTCGCCCAGCAACATTGTCAGGTCACTAATAACCCCTTCCTTTGCTCTGCAACCGACCTCACACAACTCTCGCCACATTTCATGTAACATCATGTACTCTATCACTTCACTTACGACTTATGGAGGGAGGATGGGAAAACCACTGGTGGTCTGATATTAGAAGCGCTGGAAAGGAGAAAGCGATATCTTGTTCTGAAAGCGAGAAATTATAGAAAACACATTTAAAAAGGAGGAGACACAGGTTACGCAGAACCAGAACCAGGACGTCTAGCTTTGACGCACTCTCATTTGTTGGCTTATGTCGAAGGTAATAGTGTGGCATCGATACGATTGGCAGCGATGTACACACTTAACAGATAATACAATTTTCATGTTCATGTTTGAATGTTGTCAATCTTTGTGGCGAAGTATTGGGCTCATGTCACCAAGTAGTATCTGTCGTAACCATCCTAATAACGTGTTTGAGGAAGCTGGAAGAGACTGACTGGGTCATCATTAGCACTACCCAGGTAGAGTTCAGTTGACAATCTTGGAGTGTTACAAAGCGCAAGTCTCTGTTGTAGTTGGTATCATGTCTATTACTACTACAACTAGTGGCATCGTCAGAGGGCATGCTTGACGGCCTTTGAGTAATCTATTGTGTAAGAATTCCAATGCATGCCTGCGTATTGTGCGGTGCGCTCTTGTTGCGCATATCAGCAACTCAATCATGAACGCTCTGGTTAACAAGGAGAAAAAGCAAAGGACAAGTATGTCATTCCAAAAGAAAAGGCCCATTTCCCATGTCGTTACGCCGCCCGGAATGAATGATGCGCATATTTCCGTCAAACGCCAGCAATGAAATCCCATGTAAGCAATACATAGTCCAAAAACGATCAAATGATTGCTTGCTTCCATCCTTCCATCCATCCAATTTCCATGCCATATTCGTTCAAAAAGGAAATATTAGGGGCGAATCGTCCATCCCCTGAGCTCATAATAGTTGATTCCACCAGCCCATGAGTAGTAGCACCATAAAGGTGTAATCCAAAACAATGTATGCAATCCTGTAGCCCAAAATAGTATACATAGTCGTACACACAAAGCCCACAGTATCGTCGATATCATCGACTCCTAGTGGACTTTGGAAGGATGTTGTTTTGTTAATCCGTGGTTGGAATTGTGATAGATAGTCGCTTCGTTTCCTCCGAACCAGAGTTACTCTTCACGTCAAGAGATTGGACGGAGCTGCGCACACTCCTTGCTCCATCAGTTTGCATAGGAGGCGTGTGTGGCTCTTCGATCGGCCCACTCTTGTTTGTATCGCTGCGTGTTCGTTCTATCGTCATCGGTGGTGTTTGAAACCCAGGTACCTCAAGATGGTCCGACCTCACACTTCCGTCATGGCTATTGCGAGGACTCTTTTCTATGTCGAGAGAGACGGGTGCCTGGATGCACGGAATAACACCACCACCAATGCGAGACCAAAACATTTGCTCTCTGAGACGTACACTCTCCTCCCAGGCAGCCTTCTCGTGATCCTCAGTGTCCGCTCGCCAGTGACCATCCTTAACCATACGCAAGAACCCCAAGAAGTCACAAGTTGACCGCACACGGGTCAGGCAGTACTTGCACAACGGATGCCGTTGAGCAGAATCGGTCTCACTTGTTCTGAATCGATGGTTTCGTAAATACTGAGGGTCCTTGCGCGAATCACCGCAGAGTGCACATGGGTAGTATTGCGGCTTTGTTAACGCCACAAGACTGCCGGTTGTTGGTACAGGCTCGACCACCAAAGATCCGTCAGCGATAGAGGCAATGACGGATCGACGAGCCAGCCATGATAGGCCTGGGGCCATATCAAGGCGCAGCGTAGGCTCAATATCTTCAGCCAGAACACGTTTATAGAACTTTGTCTCCTTCAAACTTGGTAAGGGGGTAGCAGAGGCGTTTGATGCAGCGCTGACAGTAGAGGCTGGTGTGTTTGGAGACTGAGGTGCACTTCCGGCCCCAGCGATAGGTGTGCCGAGCGAAGTAGTTGAAGCGTTGGATGGATGAGCACTCGATATCGAGCCACCAAGTCCAAAGCCAGTCAGGGCATTCAAAGCACCAACTGAACCCGAAGATACACGGCTGCTAGCGCGGTTTCGAGAGGTTCGTGCGAGGACGACAAAATCATCGTATGACGACAGATCAGTTCGCAAGACGGGTTGAAGAAGATGAGAAAAGCTTGTAGGGTGCGCAGGCTCGATGGAGGCGGCTAATGGTGAAGGGGTCGGCTCTTCAGTTGAAGATCCACCCTCGTCTCGAGTATCCGGTTTCGTTAGGCCGGGAGAAGAGGGAGCCGTAGGGTTGTTGTGATCTTCTCGTTCCGAAGCCATATGCTCCATGACGTGCTTGAGCTCGACAAGTTGCTCCTGCTGAGATTTTAGAATGCTCTCAGTATCGGCAAGCTGAGATTTGAGTTGATCATTCTTGCGTTGAAGAGCCTCATGATCAGCTTTGGCCTCCTCCTTTGCAGCAATCACCATCTTGTTTGCCTCTTCAAACAATGCGGCTGTGAGATTCTCAAGTTCCTGTTCGATCTTTTTCTTCTCCATTTCCGTGTCAAGTCGCTTCTGGCGTTCCGCGGCCACCTTGGCCTGCCAGACCTTCTTTTCGTCCTCAACGGTATGCTTGCGAACCCATATATCACCAGCTAGCATTTCGCGTTGTGAGGCATTTTGAGTCTCTAGCTTACGAATTCGTTCTCGTGCAGCCTCAAGTTCGTGGCGAGCGGCGGATAAAGAGTCGTCTAGGATGGTTTGGTGGTTAATGGCGTTGATGAGCTTATTGCTAAGGGTGGCGACCTCATCATTTAGGTCGGGGTGATGGCTGGGAGTCGCGACACCGTTATCATCGGCCGGGCTGATAGCACGACTTCGAGGGTCGGGTATTGTGCTCATCTCATCTCCAAAGTCTGTAGGTGGATTCGGTGAAATAAGCGGTAAATGTGACGAGGAGGAAGATTTAACCGGTGTGTGGTCAGGAGTGAGCGATGGTGTTCGAGGATGGTAGCTAGGGGTACCTGCGATTGAGGAGAGAGATCGAAAATGGCCTAATGACCGTCGAGATGCTGGTGATTTTGTCGCAAGAGGTTGACCCCAACCGGCGGCGGCGGCGGACATCGGAATAAATCTACAACGCGTGAGCTCAAAGCCGACAGGATGTGGTGGCTAAGTTTGGCGATAGAGTTTGGTGAGGAGACTGTGCGACGGAAGGAGAGAAGGTGGAAGCGGATGTGGGCGTGGATGCGGAGAACGGAGTTATCCTGAGTCAGAAATTCAAGATGGAAAGGATGGCAACGTACGAGTCCATTGTGATCGGGCGTATGTGTGTCAGTTGAATACGTCTTACGCTCTCGGCCCGCGGAGAGAAAGAGAGAGACGTGATCTAACCTGGCGTGACAGGTCCAGATGAGACGACAAGTCCGTTGAACGATCAGACTTATTGGAAAAGTCAATCCCTCAGAGACTTTGGAGAGGGAATGAAGGGAAATGGGCGGACGGGCCCCCCAGAGCCGACGAGTGACGACAAGCCTGACCAGATCGGTCAGGTAAAGAGCCGTGAGTGCCAAATGGGGGAAGCGGACGAGAGATGGAGGGCGGCGAGATAAGAGATCCGAGCGAGTGAGGTGAGACCTTTCGGGCTGAGACAAGGTGAGCCACGTTCCTCAAGCTCTGAGAAGCCGATGGTTGAGAAATGCTGTGGCTTGTTTAATTCAATTGCTGTTACCAGGCTCCGGCTCTGGCAGCAGACGTGAAGAGTGTAATAAAATGAAAGCGAAAGCAAGAGAGAAAGTGAGGGAGATCCTTGTTTGTACGAATACGTGGGTATTGAACGGATTGAACTGAACTGAACTGAGCCGTACGGTAGCAGTGCAGCACGGGCGGCCGCGGTCCCTGGTTCTCCGCAAGCTTGTGAGGTGGAGATGGGCCCTAATCCGACAATGTCCCAGAAGTCGTGTCGTATCGTATCGGACGCGGATCGTAATTGGGAGGTGGAGTCGTTTGGGAAAATCAAATCGTTTGACGATGTACAGTCCCTAATGATGCAGACGCAGCAAAAATAGATCTCCAAGGATAAGAAAGATATCCAAAAGTTCAAAGTATTCAGGGACTGAAAAGAAAGGGTTCAATCAGAGCAGCAAGAAGGACCATGCACATCATGAATCGCGCCTTCTGCTTCCTTTCGCCTCACTCGTCTTCGGATCTCGACTCACAGATGGAAGGAGCATAAGCACAGTACATCCAAGGCATGTACCTCTTTGACGCCAACCACTCAGACAGCAGAGTTTCGACAGGGAAGGAGAGACGCGATGGGGTCGAGACCTTGCTCTATCCAACCAGACTTCCAAGGGAACCGCCTGCGCCACGAACCGTCTGCTGACGCCACGCTATCACATCGCAGGCGCTTGCCGATAAGTTAATCCATGTTGGGAATAGCCAATGTTCACGGTTGCTGCGGTAGTCGATTTCACGATACTTTTCTCTCAAGTAGACCAAATCGAGAAAGCGACCTAACGGGATGCGCGTTCACTGCGAGCGAGCCCGTGCACTAACGATTCAAGGCAGGGGCCGTTCCAGCGCCCTATCCGGGGGTTGCTTCAGTTTTTGTTTTTTTTTGGTCTCTGGCGGCTGAAGCTACTGGACTTACAGAGCTAGTACGGGTTTTCAGTGGATGGCCTTCAGTGGGTTATGGCAAAGTTACAGTTCCAGCCCAACCCAGAGCCAGACCTGGGCCTCGTGTTTGGCCAGGCTCTTGGGTCTCGTCTCGTTTGGAGTCTATTGCCATGGCTCAAAGTTACGAGCTGAAAAGGGGAAAGGAGTAGAAGGAAAAGAATTCTTCCTGAGTCGTGCGTGATTTGGCGAGCGATGTGTGATCTGATGATATGAGACGAGGCGAGTTTACAGCACCTACAGGGTTACGTACGGCTGAGGCATCATGACCAGTTGCTGCAGGTAAAGTGCTTCTCTTCCTAGCTCCAACTGGAGGAGAATTGATTTGACAAAGTGGGCAATGATGACGGGTCCATTTGGAAGTGAATCAATCAAGTTTGAGCAAGGATGACGATGATTTAACAGGGGCCCTGGAAAAGATCCACCTTTCAAAGCCACGTCGAGGGAGAAGCTAAACGGAATTGCAAAGGGAGAAGGGAGAGCGAAGCGAGACAAGCGCAAGCCATGACGAAGCCTGTGAATGATCTAGGGTAGCTCGTTGATCTCGGGGGCAAAACAGCAGGCATGAAGCCTGTTTATTGCAGATCTACTGGAATGCAATTGTCTAGTTCAACAGCAGATCAGAGGAACATTCAGTAGAGACGATCAATTTTACCCCTGACTAGTTGTAAGCTTGTTGTCTTGCCCCTGCAGGTCAACGGCTTGTGCATATGTTGGCGTGTTGACCAAGTAACATTGCTGACCCGTTATGATATGCTGTGATTAATATGTGATATTGACTGCAGTGCTACTTGAGGCTGAACCGAACTGATGAATTGTCATTTGAGTTAACAGCCTCAATTGTTTCAATTAGAGAGCTGACCACGTCAAGTTCCCATTATTTGTCTGTGCCCAGGTCCAAGTGTCTCCATCCATGTTAGTTATCTCTGCAAGATTAAGGGTCCAATGTGACCTATGACATCAGAGCCAGTCTCTCCCTTGAAGGTCAAGTTCAATGGAATAACTAACGGCCAAAAACTTGAAAGGCCAGTTGCTTCAGCCAAGGTTTCACAACCAATAAACAGGTACACAGATTGTTGAACACATTCCCAACTCTTGCCTTACCTACAATATGGGAAATGACCATTAGCCTATATCATAGCTGCCAAATGACACCAAAATATTCTCTCCAGCCGTGAAAATCCGTGAGTTTCCTCCATCAATAGACTACCCTGGAGACCAACAACGCATCACGCGACCTTGACATTGCAAGCGGCTTGTGATCCCAGGAATCACTTCTCAGGCAATGATGAGCCTTTATCAAAGACCTTATTACATTTTAAATTTCACAGTGAATTCTTGAGGCACTCAGGTCACTTACTTGCGTTAACCATTTATCCCAGTTCTCTTAAAGCCGACAATGTTTTTTGACATCAATCACCCTTATAGGAAGCTCGTCAACACCGAGGCTACACTCTCAAAATCATGATTCGTGATAGGATACGTATGATGGGACATGATCTAGTAGCTTGCCAATATTAAGCTACGTTGACCCTTTGTCCGCGTTGGTGTATGGCCAGTCCATCGTAATGAATAGATAGCAGCTGGTACGAAAGCTGATCCTTTGTTGGTTAGGATGTCTTCACTCTACTATCATGCTGTCTGTGTATTCTTGGCCGATAGCCTGGCGATAGCTCGAGCTCTCAAATATTTAGCTATGAATTGAATTATCAAAGAAATCGGCCAAGGCTTGTATGCCGAAACCCCATTCGCTATGTCCACGAGAGATCTAACCATGAAAGGAGGCTTGATTTACATTGAATGTATGATACCAACCTTCCAAGGTCTTGCCGGGTTTCTGGCCAAGACAAACTACGAAGTCCCCAAAGATGCTAACAACTCTCCTGTTCAGTATGGATTGAGGACTGATAGGCCCCTCTTCAGTATCAAAGATAACGCTGGCCCAGGAAAAGCTTTAATATTTTTATGGCTGGTTATGCTTAAGCGTGGTTGGATTGATTATAATCCATGCAAGGAGCGACTAAGTGAGTATACCAATGCTGTTGCTCCTGGGTTGGTCGACGTTAGTGGTGGTGGTCTTGGTCATGAGTTGGGCCTAGCTTTAGGAGATGCTCCTCGATGATTCGGGGCTGGAGTCTATCACAAAGGCCCTGAGAGCGTGATTGAATGCTGGCGTGGGTAAACTCATCATCAGAACGTTTCTTGCAGGAAAGGTTATGCTCATTTGAAATACCTGGCTGATAAGAGCCAAGACATATTGATTACTTTCGTCTATGTTGTCCAGATCTAGAGGCATGGCGCAAACATTCTACGTCCCGTCATTCTCTCTCTCCTTGACATCGTTTACACAATCCTGCCAGCTAATCCACTTCATATAAACACATTCAATGATCGCAATAATGACCATACCACTTCCGAGGCCGATCCAGAGACCGTCAAGCTTCAGATCTGGGCTACCGAGCTCAAGCCAGATGGCAAATGGCACGGCTGCCAGGTAGTTCACTATCAGAACGACCCATGCCGCGACAGACTGCTTCGCAAGACCTCTTAACACACCATTCGTTCCGCATATGACTGAGTCGATGACCTGGAAGCAGGCTACAGCAACCATTGATCCTGTGGCTAAGTCTTTGACAGTACTGTCTTCGGAGAACATGTCCGCGAGTGGGTTGCGCAAGAGATACAAGAACGCACCGTCGAAGATACCAACCGCAATGAAGACAAAAGTGTACAAGATTGCTGCTCGTCGTGCTTCCTTGAGTGCTCCTGCGCCGACAAGATGGCCGAAGCGAGTAGTAACTGCAACACTAATAGAGAAGGGTATATGCCACGTCACGATAGAGAGCGTGTTGAGGACAGTCTGAGCTGCAAGATACTGGGTGCCCAGATACGAGGTGCTGACCATAATGATCTCAAAGGCGAGCCACTCTGCAAGGTTAACAGCAGTGCTTGCAACAGAGAGACGAACCATAGGACCCCATTCACGAATTGCAAATGCAGCACGGCTGTCCCACCCGCCCCAGCATCGGTGAGACTTCTTGCCAATGAACACGACGTACAGCAGAAGAAGCGCAGGACGAAGGTTGTTAGCCAGGGCCTGACCGAATGCAGCACCATCGAGACCCATGTCGAGCTTGACGGCGAAATACCAACTCAGAAAAGCATTGACCGGAGCGCAGATGATGAGGATGACCATACTAGGAGCGAACTCACCCTGCGCCTGAAGGAATCGTTTGCCCGCTTCGAAGAATGCATATCCCGGCAATCCGACGAGACTGACTCGCAGGAAAGAGGCGGCCTTGAGCGCGAGGCTACGCTGAGGGACAAGCAATGGCAGAATCCAGTGTGAACATAACCAGATTGCGCCGACAGGAACCATGACGATGGACATAAAGACGATCATTCGCTGAATGTGCATTCCGACGCCAATGTATCGACCAGAACCATAGGCCTGAGCACATAACGTGTCGAGGGCCGTGGCCATGCCCTCAAAGATGGTGAATCCGATAATGTTTATCGTTGTCAAACCTAGACTTGACGCTGCCAATTCCTCAGCACCTAAACGCCCTGCGACGATAGTTGTGATGACGGTAAATGAATACTGAAGAAGATACGTCGCGATCAAAGGGAGCGAGTACTGGCACAGCAGCTCCGCCTCGGCCAAGAGGCTGTGAACATCGGTTAGTGATTTTGCGGTTCCATTTTCGCTGACTTCTGATATCCGAGGAAGCAATGGCGAAGTCTCATCGTGTAACACGCCATTGTGAGAGTCGTCTTGGTGACTCTCACGGCGCCGGCGTTCTCTGGAAGGCATTGGCGGTCGTTTATGTGTATTATATGTTAGTCTCGGCTCAATCGATGAAAGCTCGAGCTCCAATAGTGCTTTTGAGCCCTGTGAGATCCACTAATGGAGGGCGAATTGGGCAGAGGATGTTTATAAGAAGAATTCTCAGTGCCAAAGACGAAAAGTAAAGACGTGATCCACCGATTTCGGACCTAGCAACATATGGCCAGGGCTAAACCAAAGGCAGAATGACAGACCCACTCACAGAACTCAATTGTCAAGAATCGCCTGATGCATTTGGACCATATACATACAGTACGATCATATGAACTTTATTGGTGGAGAAGGCCGTGATTCAGGAATATCTTCTGATTCATAATGTTCTGTCAAATCGATTGAGGCAGACTCATCACGTGTTGTAGATGTCAGCCCATTGCATCCATTTGCCATGCTTGAAGCTTGTGAAACAAGACCAAGCAGCAAATCCATAATCAAGCTGGTGAAGTGTAAAGATCACCCAACTCCAAGAACGTGCTTTAAACCTCAGAGATAGTGCCAACAAGGTTGAAAATACCGCCTTTTTCGAGAAGAGTCGTGTACTCAGCTAGTAAAGGTCAGTCTGGTCCAGTCGTTTAGCTACAGCACTTACAAGCGATTGTCCAACGGCTGGATAGTCTTTCAAGCCCACTAATAATAGTTGTTAAAGAATTCCTCATTTGCGGTTCATAGTCTTCCCGAATGAACCATGAACATGCACTGCAAGCCGTATAGAAACACCTTGCCAGAAGGGGACAACCTGACTGAACCTGAGCCAGCTTAGGTGTTAAAGAACCACCTATCACCCTTAAACCTTGAACGCTCACGCTCTGCATTTCTGTTTCATGTGACAAGCGTTCTCGGCTTGTTATTCCTGGGGCGTCAGGGCAGCCGTAAGCTTCATAGAGGAGAGCTTGGGCACAGATACAGACGGCCGCAGCACATTCCAAAGAAGATGTTGATGAAGAAGAGACGTCGCTCGGAGATTGTTCGTCAATAGAAAGTTGTAATGCAGTTAGTGCTCGATGGAGACTTTGACCTTCCTGAACAACGTGTAGAATGTCGTGAGAGGATTTGGTTTTCAAATGTTTGTGCTGTATGACCTTGCCGAGCATATGAGCTGCTTGACATGTTCTAGCAAACGAGCCAAGAGTTGTGATGGAGCTGAAGCACGCAGTATATAGAGGCTCACTCGGCACTGTTTTCCCTAGCACCCAATCGTCGTCGTTGACTGGTAGCAGTTCGTCAGGACAAGGCTCTGGTGCGGCAAACGGCAGCCCACTTGTGTCTATGTTGATGAATCTGAATATGATATTATTAGATAGCGACTCAATGATTGAAGAAGCAATGACTTGCCTATCAAGCAAAAAGATAGCCCACCATGTTCTGCGCTGCTCTTCTCGTTTAGACCAAGAATCAGCCAGTTTGAAAAGCTGCTGTGCATCTCTATCATGCCAACCCATCAGTATACCTAACCTTGCTGCACGGCCAATGGTGAGATAACAGGCAGGGTATATGGCGTGGCAAGATTCATAGAAAGTCAACAAGACCAAAGACTGAGCTAGGCGGAGTGAGACCAGACCTGCACTTTCAGCGGCGGAACACAGAGACTTTGCTAACTTATAGAGTGGATGTTGAGACGGAGGCTGACCGTTAGGTCTGATTGTACATATCTTCATGCATAAGAGCAGAAGATCATGGCAAGCGTCTTGACTGAAAGGGTCTGTGTATGTAATTCGTTTTCGGCTGATCATGGGAAGCCACTCGTGTACTGAAGAGAAATAATCTTGATAAAGAGCCGGTAGATCACTATATCTCAAGTGCTCTGATATCATCTGCTGCAAATCAAGTCTAGGACCAGGAGCTAATGTATTGCTGGCGTTTAGTGGCGTGAAGAGATCTGGGTCCAGAAAGAAAGCCAGAGGAAAGGGCTGGTTTTGTAGAGACACGATAGATGATTGGCTGGCGGAATCTGAGCCCGTCTCCGGGCTCGAATTTAAGCTAGGGAATGTTGTGCGTTGTACATATTCACATCGTTTGCCGAGACGATCACACTGTAAGTCATTAGCCCTAGTCCGTGGCTTTCTCGTACATGTCACAGACTAAGGAGCAAGATGGCAATTCCCTCATGCACTTTCTCTTCAGGCGGCTAGATAACGTTAACAAGGTTTCGATTAGTCATGGTAGAAACCTTACCGACATGTTGTGCAAGAATGGCGAGCCACTAAGGGAGGCATCTCGATCAAGGTTAACGTTGGTGAGATTAGCCAAGCTATAAGCCTGCAATGATTGAGAAGAAGATTAGCAATCAACCGGGATCTGATATGTAGCAGCGTGGGGTGAAAACGTCGTCAACAGCCCAGAAAGAATTGGTTGTAAGAGGAAGAACTGAGAAGTTGAGAGCGGAGGTGAGCGGGTAATAGAGAGGCAAGAGTGAGACAAAGGCGGACTTGGGCGGACTTGGGCGGACTTTAGTGGAACCGTTCCTGTATAAGACCCCCAAACATCAGCCCAGAAGACACGAAAATAACGTAATAGGGACCGATTGGGAAAGAAAATGGACAATTAGTACTTAGAAATGCATATGTGAGCATAAGCAAAAATATATAAAGAGTCGAGAGATGACTAGGCCATAGTCATAACGAACGTTATTGTCGATAGTTTATTGCTGCAGTGCTGTCCAGACTATCAAGTACAATCAAAATGCCCACCAAGAAGCTCATAGTTGTCATTGGCGCTACTGGTGGCCAAGGAGGCTCAGTTGTCAATTCTTTCATCAATGACCCAGAATGGCGCATCCGTGGTGTCACTCGCAACCCATCAAGCTCCCAAGCCAAAAGTCTCGAGGCTCGCGGTGTTGAAATAGCCCAAGCCGATTTAGGCGACAGAGCCTCACTAGCCAGAGCCTTTCAAGATGCCAATGCCATCTTTGGAGTCAGTGACTTTTGGGGAATCTATAATGATCCCAAAAACAAGAGCAAACCAAAGCCGGGCCAGGCACTCAACGAATGGACCAAGATACAAGAAACACAACAACTCAAGAACATCATCGATGAAGCTGCCAAGATTCCAACTCTGGAACGATTTTTCATGTCTTCTCTCCCTGGCATAACCAAGATGTCAGATGGGAAGTATACAAATGTTTGTCATCATGACTCCAAGGCTGATGCAGAAGATTATGGGGAGTAGAATCAACCAGAGCTCTGGGCAAAGACAAGCGTGTACCTCCCAGGGTATTTCTTGAATAACTTCTTGAAACATCCGATGGCTCAGCCAACCAAGGTTAGATCTTGTTATCTATCCATGTTCATACAAATTCAAACAAATTCAAACTAACCCTGTTGCAGAAAGACAACGGAAACGTCCAGTTCGCAAACAATCTAGATCTGGATACTAAAGTTCCTCTCATTGCACACGATCAAGATTCTGGCCCATTTGTCAAAGCCTTGGTTCAAAACCCTCCTGGTATTAGTGTTGTCGGATATCGTGCTTGGGTTACACCACGGGAATTCGTCGAGACGTTCAGCAAAGTCACAGGCTACAACACTGAGCTGCTGCACATACCACACGGGAAGTTTAGCTTTAATTGCAAGCCGGAGTTGAGGGCTGAATTACAGGACAGCTTTGCATTTTCTGATGAAATTGGTCTTCATGGTGGTGATAATTCTCCTGCTGTTCATCCCAACGAGGTAAGTTTTCTTCTGTTGATATTTGTGATACGGCTATGACAGAAGCTGATCCGTCCTGTAGCTGAAACCACCTCCTAGACTCCAAAGCATCGAAGATTGGATCAGAGAGCAGGACTGGCCCAAGGTTTGGGGGTCTTGAGATATAACTTGAAGACATATAGAGCCGCTTATACCGCTAAGGCTGTTATACAAGTGACAGGTCATATCTACAGTGATATGTGCATTATAACATCTCCACCAACGGTTCGTATGATTGATAGTACAATATCGAAGAAATTACCATTGTCCTATGCTCTATATAGAAGTGATTTCAACCATTGATGAACCTACCAATAGCAGTTACAGGTGGGGAACACAAAACCAACCGCTCCCAAAACCCCTCAGGCGTGAAGAAAATTCAACAAATTTCGACAGAAGAACGAACAAAAGCTTCAAGGCTTTTAATTCACAGGTCTCGGAGTTACTCGTACAGAACGTACCTGTCCACTGAACCGATCACTCTTCAAAAACTTATAATGAATACACCTCAAAAGCTCGTGGTCGTCGCATCAAACAATATCCCCAAAATCAAAGCCACCCGTGAAGGCTTCGCACAAATAATGCCAGACTCCTACGACTTCCAGGGCATAAGCGTAGACTCCAACGTCTCAGATCAGCCCTTCTCCGACGAAGAGACTCTCCGCGGTGCAACAAACCGAGCTCAAAACGCCCAAACAGCACGACCAGAAGCTGATTTCTGGGTCGGTATTGAAGGGGGTGTTGAAACTCACAACGGTTCAATTTGTTCTTTTGCGTGGATTGTGGTTATTGGAAAGGATGGAAAGGTTGGCAAGGCTCGAACTTCGGCGTACTTCTTACCGGAAAAGACTTGTAAGCTGTTGAAGGAGGGTGTTGAGTTGGGCCATGCGGATGATTTGGTTTTTGGGCAAACGGACTCGAAGAACAAGCAGGGTTCCGTTGGGCTGTTAACTGGAGGTGTTGTTGATCGAGCGGCGTATTATACACAAGCTGTCATATTGGCCTTAATTCCGTTTAGGAATTCTTCTTTGGACTTCTGATGAGTTTATCTAGATTCCTATGGATCCATGATGATAGCCCAGGGACATGTTCTCCTCCAAATTCTGTAAGGATATAGACATAGAGCATAGAGACATACAACGGGAAGCACCCAGTTCACTTCAAAATGTCCAGTCCATGATATACAGTGTTGCAGATGAAAACACTTTTATTAACCTGCCCATAAGGAGTGTATGTATATATAAGCAATTAAAAAAGTTATTTATGCGTAAATGCGTGTACTTTTCCACCCCTTCCGTGCTATCTCTCGATTCTATTATTACTGTTCTCTCCATCTCTTGACAAATTATGTGAACCCAAAGACGGAAACATATGTACAGCCATGACGCCACGCTGTGATGTAACAAAATAACAAACCCCAATCATTGATATATACAAGAGTGGCCGATGTGAGCCAAAATATACATTCAAGAATCGGGATAAGGACGGCCGTTACAGACAAAGCTATATCGTGGGTTGGCATTCTAAGAAACAAATTCGCGTGTGCTGGTAGAAGCATCTTGTATGCTTGGCGTATATATAGGTAGATAGTGCGTATACAGAGAGAAGAGGTGAATAGGTAGCGAGAAGTGTCTTTAGCGGTGGTCCATCGGCTCGTTCCAGTCACCCATCTCGGGCATACCGTAGGGATTCCATTCTTGTCCAGGATAACTAGTCGCGCTCATCTGGGGAGGAAGCTCTCCGTCTGAGTCAGCATTTGGATCGTAGTGAATCTTCTCCTCTTGAGAATCAATTCGCAGTGTGCGCTTTCGGGCGTCCTCTGTATCCTCGAGTTCAGCGTGGAATGATGGACCCCCTCTGCTCTTTGGCTCTGGAGGGCCAAGATCGCTGCCATCTGCTGGCGATTGTCTCATTGAGTTGGGGCTGACACTTCCAGGTGCTCCGGATGGGGGACTGAGTGACACGCCTTGAGGTTCATCCACCTTGGGGGAGAAATGTGTGTTGGCATTGGTTGTGACTGGACTACCCATGAAAGAGCTACCACCAATAGAAGGCATAGGCAGAGTAGGGGCTTGGGTCTTTGAGTGGCCATTCTGCTCTGTGCCAATTCTCGGGGAAGTATGTTGGGCAGGTGAAGGATTGCTGCCACTATGGGGACTGTCGCTCTTGAATCTCTGCATATTGGTGTCGCCTTGATGGGACGGATTGGGATCGTTTCGAGGAGCGGCTTGCGTACGCTCATGCTGTTCCTCCTGAGCCTGGTCGTGCTCAGTGTTGGCAGCAACCATAGCTTGAAGGTTCAAGAGCGAAGGACGAGGAGACGGGGCATGGACTGGTGTAGGAGAGTGAACCTGAGTAGGCGTCGAAACATGGACAGGAGGAGATTCTTCTCCAGGGACATTGTGCCCTGTTGGGAAACCATAGGGACTCTGAGGCTGCGAAGAAAACTGAGAATGCTGGGGGCTTCTATGTGAAGATGGCGTATTCGGGCTTTGACCAATTGTTCCGTGCCATTGACCAGGATAAGAAGCTTGCCTCTGCTGAGGTGGAGGAAATTGTCCTGCAGGTAAATGCATATGAGGCTGCCATTGACCATGAGGCTGGGTAGGAGGCTGGAACTGTCCCTGTTGCTGGACGGGGGACTGGAAGTGGCCTTGCTGTTGCAAGGGAGACCTAAATTGGCCTTGAGGCATTGGCGGAGAGGTGAACTGGCCTTGTGCTTGAGGTGGTGATTGGAAATGGCCCTGCTGCTGGACAGGAGATTGGAATTGGCCATGGGGTTGCGGTGGAGAATGGAATTGAGCCTGAGGCGAATGCGCGGGGGGGAACCGTCCTTGCATCTGAGGAGGAGATTGATACGGGTGCCCAGGCTGTGGATGACCCATGCCTTGAGGACTGGAGGCGTATGCTCCTGAAGGACTGCGGGAGTCTTGCTGCGGCATAACCGGGCTGCTAAACATTGATGAGTAGCGTTTGGTCTGCGGTTGTCCTGTGCTCTGCGATGAAGGTCGAGCAGTTGGTGCTTGTCCGAAAGGCTGGCCACTGACCTGTGAAGATGGACGAGGAGACTGTGTCTGTGCAGGCGGAACTTGACCAGCAAATTGCTGCTGCGGCTGCTGAGAAATTTGGGGTTGTTGAGGGCGCTGAGGTTGTTGCTGTCGTTGTACGGGGCGCATCTCATGGTTCTGATAAGCCTGCAGATCGGGGACAACCATCGATTGCCGGTTGTCCTTGGAATTTCGTTTAAACGCTCCAAGAATCTTGCTTGCAGTCAACTTGTCATTTTCATTCTTCCCTTGGCTTGCTGCTGGCTTGTGTGAGACCTGTGCAGACATACGGTTCCTCAAACCCTTCCATTTTGACGCTCCCGGGCTTCCCTGGCGAGTTGGTTGATTCGCTACCTGAGGTTGCTGGAGATGAGCCAAGGCATCCTTTGGAGGGACTGGAGGACCCGAGTCGGAGTGCTGCATCTGCATAGGTGAACGACCAGGAGAAGTAGCTTGAGGGTACGAGCCTGGCATTGGCTGACTACCAGACGGCTGCCGAAGGTTGGGTTCATACTGTTGACCTGGAGCAATCTGGTATCCGCTATGGTTAGGGTGCATCTGCTGAGGGGTTGTCTGTTGAGCGCTCGCAGGCTGTTGTTGGAATCCAGGGGCGAGCTGCTGCGGTTGCTGCTGCTGCGGTGACATTCCCATTCTATTGGCAAAAGTTTGCACTGGAGGAGTAGTCGACACCGCGGATACAACAGGTGTGCCAGGCTGTGAAAGCTGGGAGGACTGTCGCCTTCCAACAGCCGCTGAAGTAGTGTTCAGACGCGGGCTCTGAGTAGCCATCGAAGATACGGAAGGCGGACCCATGTTGGACATTTGGGATACCGGAGACAAGGGCGTATCATTATCTGACGCACCAAGGCTAGGCCTATTGTCGTGTCGGAAAGACATGTTAGGGGAGTCGGTAACAGGTCGTTGTATCTGAGTTCCCTCTTGCTTTGAATGCGCCAGCTTGTCGAGCGACTGCGACGATTGTGAGGAATGGTGGAACGAAGGCTGGGTTGTCGGAGCCGTGCTTGGGACATTGAAAGATGTCTGCGTCGTCGGAGCACTTCGGATTGCCGACGCAGCTGGAGAGATTGATCGCATTCTTGCGGCTCGAGGATCAGGGAAGCTTTGTCCCACGCTGAAAGGTGTCTGTGGAGTTCCATGGCGACTGTGGTCAATAACTGATCCAACAGGAGGGGTTCCCGCTGGTGTTGTAGAGCCAAAGCCAAGAGGCGACGGGCGTGAGTTGCGGTAGGCAGCTTGAGCGTACTGGCTATCTCTCATTCCACCAGATAAAGGTCTGGCTGATGACATTGGGGACTGCTCCCTAGACATCGCCTGCTGACCCAACTGATGAGGTCTTTGGGGCTGTGGACTAGCCAGCGGCGGAACAGAGCCATGTGGGCTACCAAGCGGTGACCCGGGGAGCCCGGGGCTGGTTAATGGTGGCCCCGAAGGTCTTCGACCCTGTGTCTGCAAGGCGGGTGGATGAGGCGAATCCAGCCGGGAACTTGAAGCGCGACGATCATATGGCTGCTGCGCAATAGGCAGTTGCGTTTGGGGTGGCGCATTCTGTTGAGACTCTTTGCTCTTGTGAACATGCCCCAAAAGACCAGAGATCAGTCCCGCGGCAGAACCTCGTCTCTTTCGGCGCTCATTAGCATCAACTGGCGGTGTGCCTGATGGAGTTGGAAGAATCTGGTTAAAGGTTGGCCCGGCCGTGCTGCTACGCTCAAAGCCAGGGTGAGCAGGCCGTTCCAGAGACATTGGCTGCTGAGCTGCCATGTGACCTGACATCGGTCTCGAGGAGGTGGGAGTACCTGGCTTGGAGGATGCGCCACTGCTTGGTCGGTTGAAGACATTCGTCATCGCAGCCTTGGTGTTGAAGGCCGAGAATCGCTTCTTTGCTGGAGGAGTAGCAGCTTGGCTCATCTCGTTGGCTAGGTTGGAGGTGGCTGCGCGTGGTGGACCCATAGGTCTAAGTTGACCAGAAGTAGGATCAAAGTCAGGATTGAGTCGAGATCCCCTTCTCTCTTCTGTCGAGGTTGCGGGCCTGTTCTCATCCGGTCGTGGGGGAGGAGGCATTGAAAGTCTTTCTCGACTCTGCTTGCTTCTCAGGCCAAGCATGAAACTGGCCCTGGACTTCTTCTTATCATGGGTTCCGTCCGTTGTCACACTTGATACGGAGGCCGCATCGTGGTGGACCTCTCCATGCGGTGGTTGAAGGTCTTGCTGCTGTTGTGCAGGAGGATGAAACTGCTGACCGTGACGGTCCACGGGTGTGTTGTGTCGTTCTGTGGAGCTCTTCCTGAAACGATGCCCAATATCCTTCAAGAGCGCTGAAGCCTTCTTTGAGCGTCCACGATCCTCATTGGCACTCTCGCCTGTCCCTGTTCTGGTAATGCCTTCCTGAGAGAAGCGTCTTATGAACTGAGATCCAGGACCAGGGTGCCCTTCCTTGGAACCGCTCGATTGGCGTTGATGACCATGGAAGAGACCGGGATAACGGTTGGCAGACGACGGTGGGACTTCAGAAGGCTTCTGCCGCTGATGATGTTTTGGTACGGTAGAGCTGGAAGAAGGAGAAGGAGGCACCTCTCCAGTCTCTTTGTTGTAGCCAAAGAATGGGTCATGCTGGGATTTCTGCGAACGTTGCGAGCGCTGTGAGAGCTGCGAAATTTGAGAAGCATTTGTCCCAGCTCGGTTTCTATTGACCATATGAAGGGGCTCGGCTAGGTGACTTTCTTCTAACTTCCACTGGCCGGATGGAGGAACGGCCTGGGGCTTGGGAGTAACACGATGAAGAGGCTCCGACAAGTGGCTTTCTTCCAACTTCCAGGGCCCTGAAGGAGGAAGTCTCTGGACAGGACCGCCCATAAGCTGAGGTGGAAGCAATGGCAGCGTCGGGGGCCGGTAACCCTGACTTTGCGAGACCATAGGTCCAGGCTGGACTGGGTGCATCTGGAACGGATGCTGTGGTCCTCGAGGAGGCGATTGCTGCAATGAATGTCGTGGTGATTTTTGTGAAAAGGGTGACTGCGGTTCTGATCCATCGATATCTTTCTTATACTTCTCTTCCATGATGGAGTCTGTCCCAACCAAAGTTGACCCAACAGTGACCTCAGATGTTAGTGTGCCCTGCTGACGAGCAATTTCGTCGAAATCTTCTGGTTCAGCAGTAACGTGCTCGGCGATGGGTTCGGTGGTCCTCTCTTCAGTCGTAGTCGATCTCGAGTTTACGTCAAAAGTCGACCCCCTTCTGATGGGCGGAAGTCCAACGAATGATGAATGACGCTGAGGCATATCCGAGGGGTTATGAGCTTGAGTCGGCGTTTGAGGCTTAGGAGCGTTTGCCATGGGCTCCTGCGAGATGACGGATGTATGAACGGATGCCGGTTGAGGGGATGGATCACCCGATTCCTCTCGGGGCACCATACGAATACCGCCGCTGGCGGGCGAAAGAGTTGGATTGCCAGACATCGGCTTACTAGATGGCATTTGGGTACTTGAACCATCCTGTGGTTGACCTTGGCTTGCAGGCATAGCTTCTGATTGGTCAGATGCTTTATCCTTGGCAAGGTCTGTACCCTTGAAAGGATCCCATGTAGACTCATCGATAGGCGTTGGAATGTACCATTGTGTTCTATCATCATTTTCTTTACTTGGAAGGGCAGAAATAGAAGCAGAAGCAGAGGCAGAGGCAGATGGATCTTGTGAGAGCTGAGGCCCGTAGCTCTCGCGTGAAGCAATTCTCTTACCTGGTTCGCCAGTCGATGGCACATAGCCAAATTGTAGCATGCTTGATGATTGGGAAGACTGGGGAGCATGATACGACTGGGTCGAAGGCCTCGAGTTCACGACGTCTTTTTCGGAGGAATCATCAGCGCGGGATCTTGTGAGACGATCTAAACCCCACGATGCGCGTCTTTCAGCTTTGAACTTTGTCTGCACCGGAGATGTTGGTTCGCCCTGTCAACCAAAGAAACATTAATAAACACTCTTGTCACATAGCCTGATGGATGGGCAACATCATGATGGATGACAATGCGGGAGGAGAAAAGGGAACAAGCGTCGTAGAATTCCTATCTCATACACCCGTCTCATCATAAGGTAAGGCCAAGAGTGAACATCAGCCCCAGAGTGCATGATGAAAAGAGATTTAATCCAACAAATACCCTGCCCTAGGGAGAAAAAAAGGAAGAAGCCCATCACAACAGGTTCTAAAAAGAGAAGCGTCAGTGAAATACCTTGTCCCCAGTTCCACGCAATTTGCTCTTTCCCTTGCTAAACAATCCCTTGCCCATCTTTCCAGCAGACTGCATGAGTTCCTTGCCCTTGGTTCCAATCTGGTTGCTCGAGTTGCCGAAGCCGCTGGTGCCGGATGGTGCGGATCCGCCAAGTCGAGATCGCCCTGTTGGTGGTCCTGTCGTAGGCGAGCTTGCATTAAGATACTGCTGATAGTATGGCTGTTGATTGTGAGAAAGGCTGGGACCTGATGCGTGTCCCTTCTGGCTTGTGGGCACACCGGATCCGGAGAAGGAAGAAGTTCCGTTCGCGTATTCGGGATGTTCGGTCATGAGATCAGACAACCAATTCTCCAGGCCCGACTCCCACGCTTGGTGTGCAGCAAGACCAGCTTCAAACTTGAGGGTCCTCTGAACAGGTGTTGCTAGTGTCATAATATCGTGCCATGGAGTAGTCTGAGGAAACTGGCTAGAAGGAATTGCTTTGGTCGACTTGTCTGGCCGTGGCGGTGACGCTGACGTAAGATTCGAAGGTACCTGGGTCAATGTCTTATCTGCAACAGATGGACGACGATCTTCGACAGCTCTTGGAGTTGCATCATCATGTTCGATAGAGACCGGAGAAGGGGGCTCCAAAGTACCCTGCTGCTGGCTTGGTGGTAGCGTACTAGCTTTGGAAACTTGATGTGAAATGCCACCAGAAGGGGGAATGACGATTTTGGGAGTATCAACATTTCGGGTTGACTCCTTGCTTTGGCTCGCATCAGCAGACTCATCCTTTGGAGATTGAACCTCCGCTGGTGCTAGGGGCGAAGGAGAAGCCGGCCGAGGAGCCTCTTTGTCGAAGGTTCCAGCCGCAGGCTCAACAGGGAAAATCTTTGGAGGAGAATCAAAACCGGCCTCCCAAGAGAATCTCCGTCGAGAATCAGGCTTAGGTGACTCGGGCTTAGTGGGAGCCTGAGGAGCAACCTGGAATTCAGTAGGCGTCGTTGCGCTAGACAGCGGTTGTACAGTTGGCTGCTCTTGTAGCGGAGTCTCTGTCTTGGGCTTCTCTTGGACATCTGCCTCCTTCGATTCTGGTTCATGTTTCTCGTTCGAATCGGCCCAATAGCTATCATAATCGCTAAGAGTATAACTGCTATTACGGGTGACACCTCGGTCGCCTGGTGTCAATGACTGAGAATTGTCGGCCAGGGGCCGAGACACTGCAGGATTCGACGTTGGAGCGATGGGACTCAGGGACCTCATGATTTCCTCACTCAAGACGTCACTTTCCTTAACAGGCGATGAGTTGAAGGTGTTCAAAGATCCTTGTGTCAAAGCAGAATTGGGCTCATAGTTAGATGGAGAGTACTCCGGCTGTCGGGGATTCAGGGGCTCTGTCGGCGTAATCTTCGAGTCAGTAGCTGATGCAGGCTCTCTAGTTGACGGGAAGAGTCCCTTGGAGTTCGGGCTTGGTGTGCGCAAAGGAGGAACTGCTCTAGGATCGTTTGCGGGCGCAAGAGTGGTTTTGTTAGGTCCAGGAGTGCTGCTGTTGTCCTCGCCCTCTCTTGGCTTTTCTTCCAATGTTGAGAGACCCCTGTGTCCATCGGTTGCCTGTTTGGAAGCTGAAGGTAGGTCCTGCTTGATCGGGTCTTGAGCAGAGGCAGGAGCGCCTGAACTAGTTCCTGAAGAGAAGAAATCTGCTCCGAATACTGACATGCGAGCGACGTCGGGAAGCTGTGGGCTAACAGATAGTCGCTTTCGGTCTATATCTGTGGGTGGATGAATCACTGTTTCTTCCTTGTGACTAACAGGCTCTGAAGCAGCACTAGCATTATCCAGAGCGGGAGGATCGTGCAATGAAGGTCCTAAGCCAATCGAATCCCGCTTTGCAAGAATACTGTCGAAAGTTGGCTGTTTCTGGACCTTATCAATCGCTGGGCCGTCTCCTTGACCATGTCCTTGCCGATTCGGTTCATTTACCGGAGGTGTAGAGCGATCATCAGGCCTGGGTGCAATATTCTCCGCGATGGACAACGGTGAACCGCCCAACTTACGCTCATCATCTATATGGCGGAAATCGGGTCGAATCGAAGGTGAAGCCCGAGCAGCGGAACTCGCGGTGCTCTGCGGGGTAGAGGATCGAACATCAGGCTGTTGATGATAACTGGGTGCTCTCGAGGATCCGGCACCAGAAGACAAAGGAGCTGGCGATCCGGTTCGCCCTGCACCGGGCGATGAAACATTATGGGTTTGTTCTGAATGGTCAGGGTTGGCCACATCAGGATGATTAGTCTGAAGTTGTAGCGAAGGCGCGTTGCTTGAACTGCGAGAGCTCGAAGCGACAGCAGCAGCCAATCTTGGTGAAGGTCCAAATGATTCGGTTCGTTGTCCAACCGGTCGGAGTCCTGTTGTTACTCGAGGAACCGGAGGTGGTGGTGGAGGCTCGTCATCTTCGAACTCATCGGCACCCCAATCATCACCATCGTAATTCTGAGTTGGCGCTTGGACCCATTTCCTTGTCTTGGTACGGTTGACGTTGACTTGGTATCCTCCAGGCGTTTGGGGAGATCTAGAAGCGATTGCGGATTAACAATGAGAAACTTGGGGTGTGGCTCAGGATCATTACAATGGAGACTGCGACTGCCCTTGCGCATAAGGGTTATTGTACGTCCCATCCATATCGTGTTTGGCTGGCTATTGGTCAAACTCGATTATCGAAGCATTCTTGGACGGCCTTGAGATGCTTGATGAAAACACAGCGTTTGACGGCGTCGGCAGTAGTTGAACTGGGAGGACGTGGCAATAGGATTAGGTGTAACGGGCTATTTATCGGGTTCGGCGATGAGGATCGGCGGCGGAGAAGGCAATGCGTCGGTATGTGACGGACGGTTGGTCAAGATTGACAAGGAGCTTAAAGTACAAGGTCTGCAACCTAAGACTAGCAAACACAAATAGCAAAATGGGGCAATACAACAATAATAAAAATGGGATCAAGATATCAGAACAAAGAAGGTTACAGCAAATAGCAGTAGATGCCAACGACAGCAGGTGAAGGATGGCGACGAGATGGTGATAGAAACAAGGAGGCGGAGTTACGTTTCTGGTGGTGGTCGGGAGCGAGCGAGCGCGAATGCGAATGAATGGAGTAAATGGTCAGGCACTTTGTCACCTTTGGCCTAGTGCTATGCTGCCCGCCGCTGTGGTCGCCCGTTGGAGATTGGATGACGGAGGTGGATGGGGCACTTTGGGCGGTTGTCTTCTGGAGACTGGGGGCCGTGGACAGCTTCATCCACTAATAAAACCATGGCAAGGAATTGGATATAGAGGAGCATCAAGATACCCCAGTCTACCCAGCCTCGTTGGAACCCAAGAAAAAGAATTCACGTGGAGCGTCTACATTACATCGATCAAATATTGTTATGGCAGCCGTTATCGTTACAGGGGACAGCTAGAAGCGACAAAAAAAGAAACCGAAATGGGTCGATTGATGGAATGAAATTATCAGCGGAGTCAACCCAGCATTAGATTCTTATTATTAGGTCCTCGACTCCTCACTGTGGCACAAAGTTACGAGATCATCTTCTGCCCTGTCAGTCAGTGTCATGGATATTAATTCGTAGTACGGATAATTAATTATAATTCACGTTGATAATTAACCCAAGCATCCTTACAAACATGGATCAAGAACTGGTCATTGCTATTTTTTGACATATCCTTGCTTTTGATACTGGGGAAGCTATTATTCTGTGCCTCGGGATATAAGACAAGAGAAAAAAGAGCTTCAAGTCCTTACAGTCTAGATACCCTTTGGCTCGCGTGTTTGTCTGTATTAGGCCCCTCCGATGTTGCACATAATTATTTCTTCGAGTCTTGCGTGATCACCTGAATTACGACCGTTAAAAGAAAGGGTTTGACAATCAAGGGGGCTTAGTGCCTCGGTCCTCGTCACATATCCACTAGGATCGACCCTTTTGACACCTCGTGATAACTTTACCATTATAAGATTGGCCTCAACATCACGAACTACCAACCTTTTGGATACATGTGGCTTCTTGGCCCCCGATATCTCCTCGTTGCTGTATGCGATGCGAGTTTTGCACGGCATTCAACGCAAATGTCATACGTAGATGCTGATTGCAAGTTACACATTCACACGTGCCACCATCGCCGTGAATTAAAAAAGACAACGTCTTTAGTAACTTGGTTTTGATAAGGTGGGTGACATCGACTATGACACGGCTTAAAAGACTGTTATATTTAGTGTCGACCATTAAGCGGCTGTTCATTGATGACCTAACCACCCATTGTGTCTGTGGACGTCTCAAAAGTCTGTGTAGTGTTGCAGATTTTTGGTTGATATTGAGCTGTCAGTTATCGCGCGTCTGGGAGAAAATGGTAAGAGGGTTCAATGCCGTCATTCCCGCTCACCCTAGGCTCAACTTGGCTGTAGAATAAGATGATTGGGTTCCAAATACGAGAGCTTCTACCTTTGGAGCTACGGAGTATAAAATAATAGCACGGTACTAGAATTTGGATACGAAGGCATCGTGGTAGCAGTTGCAGTTATTTTAGTATTTGAACTGTCTCCTTACTCTTTACGAGCTTAGCTAGGTATAGGATTTGATGAGGGTACCTTATGTTGTCATCGTGTAGATTTTTGTACCAAGACGAATGAACTGAACAACGCAAAAGATTTCTTCTTGTTACTGTATACATAGATATCTAGTACTCTTCAAGGACACTGAATGAACCTAAAAGAGTAGCGTCCTCTCATTGTAAATCATGTGATTGACTCACGATGCACAGCTTTTGAACTCTCCGGGCATCCATGGATAACAACTGCATTGAAGTATCCATGTTATCTATATGCACGCCGTAAAGCTTGGAATTTTGACACAAAAGAGCCTCTCTATTGTGGTCAAGGACTCTTCTTGACGCTGTAGGAGATACTCTATATCCTCGAAAGTCATCAAGCACAGCCACAACTAAAGCCACACTACCAATAACAGTCTGGCGGATCACTAACTGAACCTGCCCAGCCTACCCCTGCCAGACCAGTCTGGAACAAGCCAACGACACGTTCCCCAATTATTGATTCAATCCAATCTCCTTTCAGACGCAGCGACACCAATTCAAATCAAACTTCATTTGTCTCTGGCATTCTTTGTTGCGCATCGACGTTAGCTCTCTCCAGCCTTTTTCTCTATCTAGTACCGTACCGCTCCGAGGCTTGGCGACACTTTAATTCTCTACACATTATACTCCATCAACTGCTGCGATTACTCCTTTCTAATCATCCTACTATTCGTCTCGTCCGCGTCACCCCTCGACGTTCCGTTTCGCCTGCGCTGCCAAACGAGACCTGATCCGGACCCTTCCACATCGACGTTCAACATCGCCAACTCGACACATCTCCAGTGAAACACAAGTCGCATAGGTGGCCTATTTATCGCTTCTATAACATCGACCCTCGACTCTTTTACGAGACACGAAGCCGCGCTGGCCGCAGTCTGACATCTCGGCGTTTATCCTTAACCCCTCTTAATTTGGCCACCATGGCTGTCGCATCTATTCAAGACCGAACCTCCGAGTTCAAGTCGGTACTCGCACAAGCACAGCGAAAACAATCCTCCTCAAAAGTCAGCTCTCAGCGCCGGTCTCTATTGACTGATGCGCAAAAAGATGCTGCCAACGGGCATGCTGGAGCCCCCCCGAGGCGGTCCGAGTTCGCCCGGAAGGCTGCTGAAATTGGCCGTGGCATCTCTGCGACTATGGGCAAATTGGAGAAGCTAGCTCAATGTGAGTATTTTCTACCAATCTTGGGGGCGCGATATTTAGCATAGTTCTGATTCTAACCCAAGAAAACAGTGGCCAAGCGACGAACCCTTTTCGACGACCGGCCTGTCGAGATCAACGAGCTCACTTTCGTCATCAAGCAAGATCTCTCATCTTTGAATCAGCAAATTGGAGCCCTGCAGACGCTCACCAAGCAACAACATCCCAAGGCTGACCAGGAGGGCGAGCACAACAAGAACGTTGTCTACCTACTGCAGGGCAAACTCACTGATGTCTCGGTCAACTTCAAGGGTGTTCTCGAAGCCCGAACCAAGAATATCCAGGCATCACGATCAAGAACAGAGAACTTCATCTCTTCCGTGTCGCAACATGCTCAACCGTCAATTCAACAGTCCGCTTCTCCTCTCTACGGAACGCCCGCTCGCAACTCGCCTGCACCAGGAGGCCAAGATACTCTGTCGCTTAACCCCGTCGGCGATCAACAGCTGCTCATGATGGAAGAGGCACAGCCTTCTAACACATACATCCAACAACGGGGCGAAGCAATCGAGGCGATTGAAAAGACTATTGGCGAGCTGGGAAGCATCTTTGGACAACTAGCTACCATGGTTTCAGAACAGAGCGAGATGATCCAGCGCATTGATGCCAACACAGAAGATGTGGTCGATAACGTCGAGGGAGCGCAGCGAGAACTTCTCAAGTACTGGAACCGAGTATCAAGCAACAGAATGCTGATTGCCAAGATGTTCGGAACCCTAATGATCTTCTTCCTGTAAGTACACCCCGGCGTCCAAGACGCTGCTATGCTACAGGCAATGGTAATCAACGGTTACTAACAACTTGCAGGATTTGGGTTCTAGTTTCAGGCTAAACCTTAATGACGAAAAGCAACACAAGACACGAGAAAAAGAGGCGGGCGCAGAAAACTTGGACCAAGGAGTTCACGGCACATGTTTGGTTGTAACGGGGCACTATTCGATAGGTGCACTTCTTTTCCATATGTATGTATGTTTGTACCTTATACTTTGTAGTCGATTTTCTTAGACCTGGATGAGAACGACAGACGCAGCATAGAGGGAAGGGTCTTGCAAGGAAGACTCTCGTCGATGGCTCATGTTGGGGGTTTCAGGATTAATAATGAATCAGTAGATCCTCAATTGCATATAGTCATACATTGAGTGACAGACAGTATCAGACATATCCATGAAGAGAGTGGAATTGTTTGTGATTGGTCTCACGGGTTGACGGTTACAAAGGTAACCCCCACGATGACGGGAGAGGCATATCAGAGCGGGAGTATGAGATATAGCCGGTATAGCATCACCAGTCAAGATTATATAAAGAGGACAGAATCATCCGCCAGTTCAACAGCTCTTGCTCTTCGATGCTCTAGTATACGACTAAGAGAACGCCTTTGCCGGACTTGTTGTCAACGGCAATATGTCGATAAACGGCATCTTTGAACCTTTGGGGGCATCATCGCCGGAGTTCTCACCGACCTCTCTTCCACTCAAAGTTAGCCTCGACTCACCATCTCAAGCCTCGGAGCAACCCCACCCCGAGAAATCTCCATCGACCAGCGCTTTTCCGTGTAAAATGCACCCCAAACCTGCTCTAGGAGGCAAAAATGCCCTTTGGGCTCGGTGACATGCCTAGCGTTTGGCGGGGTTCACCCCGCAAAGATGAGCGTGGTTTGGGGGATGATGGTAAATAACAGAGGAGCTCGGTAGATTAAGCTACGTAGCCATGAGGAGGGGCTCTGATGTTCATGATGTGGCAGTGGTTTATAACCTGCAGGTCTCCCGCGTCTGTACGAGTTTTTTCTCTTGTGTTTCGTTCTAGACCTCTCTCATCTTCATTACGATATCCACTGTCTAGCAAGATACACACAATGGCTCCCTCTTCATTTAAGCTCAACACTGGCCAAGAGATTCCTGCCCTTGGTCTTGGTGCGTTGTTTTCATATGTCTCTCCTCCACAAAGCTCAATTGACTGACTCTCGTCATTTGTAGGTACCTGGCAATCTCCCGCTGGTGAAGTCGAGAAAGCCGTCGCATATGCTCTCAAGGACGGCTACAAACTGATCGACTGCGCCTACTGCTACGGAAATGAGGAGGAGGTTGGTGCCGGTCTGAAGGCTGCTTTCGAGGCCGGTGTCAAGCGTGAGGACATCTTTGTTGTCACCAAGGTCTGGGCTACATACAACACCCGCCCTGAGCTTGGTCTTGACAAGAGCTTGAAGGCTCTTGGCCTTGACTACGTTGATCTTTTCCTGGTGGTAAGTCTTACTCTGAAGGATCCATGAAATTGCTTGCTCAGCGGCTCTAGCACTGGCCTCTTCTCCTCAACCCTGAGGGCAACGACGACAAGTTCCCCAAGAAGCCCGACGGTTCCCGCGATGTTATCCGAGACTACAACCACATCGATGGCTGGAAGCTCATGGAGCAGCTTCCCGCTACTGGCAAGACCCGAGGTATCGGTGTCTGCAACGTATGTTCACTGTTTGTGTTCTACCAGATCTCAGCTGACAATCCGAAGTACAGCAAGAAGTACCTCGAGGAGCTTCTGCCTCATGCCACCATCGTCCCCGCCGTTAACCAGATCGAGAACCACCCCAATCTCCCTCAGCAGGAGATTGTCGACTTCTGTAAGGAGAAGGGTATTCACATTGAGGCTTACAGTCCCTTTGGCAGCACTGGCGGTCCCGTCATGACTGCTGAGCCTGTCGTTAAGATTGCTGAGAAGAAGGGTGTCTCTGCCTCTACTGTCCTGCTCAGCTACCACGGTAAGTCTCATGGGTCCGTCAAGCGAAGACAATGTTGATGAGTTTCCAGTCGCTCGTGGAAGCACCGTCCTCGCCAAGTCTGTCACCCCCGAGCGTATCACTGCCAACAAGACCATTGTCGACCTCAATGACGAGGACATGAAGGCTCTTAACGATTACTCCGATGACCTCGTGAAGAAGGGCGAGGTGAAGCGATATGTCTACCCTCCCTTTGGTATCGACTTCGGTTTCCCCGACAAGTCGTGAATCAAAGGTCGGCTATAGTTATGACACTGGGATAAAGATGAGTTATGATGAAAAGCGACATTGAATGACATTGTATCTATAATAGATCGGAAGCTCAAGTTAGCTTCGTAAATAGGAAAAGTAAAAAAGTTATAAATGTTTGACATTGTCCTATGTTCTGGTGATTGCATTGGGGACATCATGATGTTCCTTGATTCAAATCGTGTAAACGCCCCCCGCGGGATGCTCCTAAGTCGGAGCATAATAGATTTGCCGGATCGAAGTACCGATCAGGTTGGACTTAAGTCACTAGTATGCCGACTTTCAGTATGTTCAACCTGTTTGACTTGTTGGCATCTTGGTGAGAAACTTTGTGGTTGAACATTTCTAGGCACTCCTGTCCCTGGAAGTCTTTTGCTATTTATTCCGATATATCAAGCACGGTAGTGAGAAACAGGAGAGTTAGATGTAAATACTATCAAATAGATCATCATTTTGCTAAGACCAGGTATCTATAAGCCCCAAGACCCTATTCAACATTCGCCTTTTACCCCAATCATGAAACCCTCATTCGTAAACTCACACGAATTATTAATTTACAACCGACCATACAGTCATTTCTCACTGAAGTCCACGACAACCTTGATAACAAGGTTACCTTGCTCGTCCCTCACCTTACCAGCCATCTTGAAAGCCTCCTCAATCTTGTCCATACCATTGTACCTTTGAGTGACCAGACGGCTCACATCAGGCATGTTGGCAGGAGGGTTGGCTAAGAGCTCAATGATCTCCTTGTATGTGTTGGCATAACGGAAGACACCCACGATGTCAACTTCGCGGAGAGCAGCAGCGGACATGGGAATGGTGAGAACGGGAGTTCCCATACCGATAATCATAACTTTGCCTCCGGGCTTAGTAGCGTAGATAGCTGTTTGCACACAGGTCTCTACACCAGTGCACTCGTACACAGCCGTGACCTCACCAACAGCCTCTCCGTTGATCTGAGTCTCCTTCACCATAGCAGCGACCTTTTGGGCGAAAGCAAGCTTGTCCTCAATGGTTTGTGGGCGCTCCATGGGAACGACGACAGAAGCGTCAGCGAAACCATTGTTGATGGCAAAGTCAAGACGGTCCTTGAGGATATCGGCAATGATGACAGTCTTGGCCTGATCGGCCTTTGCGACAGCTGCTGCGAGAAGACCGACGGCACCGGCGCCGAGGACGAGAACTGTTGAGCCCTTGGGGAGAGCGGCGCGGTCTCGGGCGTGCATTGCGACGGAGAGAGGCTCAACGAGTGCGCCGAGATCAAGGGTAACATGTTCGGGCATCCTGAACCAAAGTCAGCACACTTTCGACTTACACAAGATTGGCATATCTTACTTGTGACACCACTTAGCAGGGTGATTGATTCTCTCCTGTAGAGTTCCCTGCGCATGAGGATTGGCCTTCGCTGAGCTGCGGAATTTCATGCCACGGCAAATGTTGTAGCGACCCTCACCGCAAAGTTCACAAGCCTCACAAGGCAGACCGACCTCAAGAGCAACATGGTCACCAGGCTTGAGATGTGTAACTTCTGAGCCAACAGCTACGACTGTACCAGCGGACTCATGGCCGAGGGTGAGAGGCTCGCGAACGATGATGTCGCCGTTGCGGAAGTGGTTGTAGTAGTGAAGATCGGAGCCGCAGAGACCGGTTGATTTGACGGCGACTTGAACTTCGTTGCTGGATGGTGCAGGGAGTTCACGCTCTTCCTGTTAATTGACTTAGTCAATTGTACTGAATGCAATTCAGAGATTGTGCTTACAAGACGGAGATCCTTCTCGCCGTGGAGGACGGAGGCCTTGACACGTTCAGTTGCCATGATGAAGGTATGGGATAGGATGAAGTGATGCTATGAGGATGAGAATAATGAAATAATAATAATTGAACAACAGGCAGCTTATTGTAACAGTAATATGCAAAAAAAAAAAAAAGATCCTATGTTCCAGAAGCAAAAGTTATTGGAAGATCATGGATCAAGATGAGAGCGAGAGGCGGGTTAGTAAAAGGCGGGACCAAACCAGGACATCCAAGCCAGGGCCAATGTCGACCAAATATCGGATTGGACAGAAGGTATTTCGAGTCTACAGCCCTCAATTGACCTAACAAATGCTACTCAGCAGTCCCATCGCGGAGAGAGGACCGAGACGACGTCGGAAAAGGGTGCCCCACGATAGCAACGAATGCCCCGCGATGAGACGTCCCATGACGTCCAATGCCCCCATGACAACGAAAAAAGAAGCCAGAATCTTTATCCGCAGTGCTAAGAAGCAGTGTTAGCGTGCCCCCACAGGCCTGTATCCCGCGGGGTGAAGCGCTAAAATTTGAGCCGTTGGGCTAGGACGATCCACTCCATGCGTTGGAGATATTGGAGAAGCCCAGGGAGGAAATGTTGGCCGATTCATGACCTGAGTTCAGAGAAAATTCCACATGATTGTTCAAAGGAAGTTATTGGCCTGGACATATGTACTGATGGTTATGGTAGTCGCTTGCTTGAGTCAAAATACATCACAATAACTTGATGTTACCAGAATGAGGACATATCTCATGATACAGACAGAACCCCTCTGCGGGGATCTCGAAGCTCGCTCGTCATCGGCCTTCTCTCCGACCTTCACAAGCCGGTTCAATGTAAACCTACAAGCAAACCTGCATTACGAACAAATAATCAATTGGCCAGTCTAGCCCGGGCCAATTCGCCAAATTAGAGCCAATCCGGCTTCTCCTAAGTCGGAGCTCAAAATTTAACCCCTCGGTCATTAATAGCGTAGTGCCCCATCCCATCTCATGGTGGAACTGAATTGGACGGCCCCTCGTTGAATAAAGCAAAAACATCGTCAATTGCCCACGACGTCAGTAACTCACACTCTAGTACAATTAAAATGTCTGCTTCATTCTTCTCCCTCGAGGGCCAAACTGCCCTTGTAACTGGCGGTACTCGTGGTATTGGTCAAGCTGTAGCAATTGGCCTTGCTGAAGCTGGTGCCGATATTATTCTTATTCAGGTATGTAACATCTCAAGATGAAGCCAGAACTCAAGGCTGACTGGACATACAGCGAGATACCACATCACAGTCGACAAAGAAGTCGATCGAAAAGCTCGGCCGAAAGGCTTTCATCTACACTGCTGATCTATCATCGCAAGAATCTGTTGCTGGGCTTGTGCCAAAGGTTCTTGCGGATGGTCACCAGATCCGCATCTTGGTCAACTGCGCTGGTATCCAACGGCGACATCCTTGCGAGGTCTTCCCTGATAGCGACTTCAATGAGGTATGAAAGATCAATCTCTATTGCAAAATGTATCTAACAAATTCTAGGTCATCCAAGTAAACCTCAACTCCGTCTTCACCCTCTGCCGCGACGTCGGTGCCCACATGCTCAACCTTGAGCCCTCCCCCATCACCGGCCGTCGCGGCAGCATCATCAACTTCGCCTCCCTCCTGACTTTCCAAGGCGGTTTCACTGTCCCCGCCTATGCCGCATCAAAGGGCGCCGTAGGCCAAGTCACCAAGAGTTTCGCCAACGAGTGGACCTCAAGGGGAATCACTGTGAACGCTATCGCTCCTGGTTACATCGCTACCGATATGAACGAGGCTCTGCTTGCGAACCCAGAGCGTCTTGCTAGCATTACTTCGAGAATTCCTGCTGGCAACTGGGGTTCACCAGATGATTTCAAGGGTACCGCGGTGTATCTGGCGAGTAAGGCGAGTGGTTATGTGAGTGGACATGTACTGGTTGTTGATGGTGGCTGGATGGGCCGATAAACAGTATCATCAATGATGATGCAGCACGACGAGTTGAAAAATAGACTAATATAATTCATTTGGCGTTTTTCTTTTAAACCGAATCGCCGAGTGATCAACGACGGGCGCGAATAAGTCTTCGTTTTACCAGTCTAGGTGTACCATTTAGGTCGGTGAATATGGTGACTCGGTTGGTAGGATGTCGAACGACATAGAAAGCTTCAGAGTTCTTTGATCGCACACTATGGTCATCTCATTGGCATGGTTGTATTATGCGGTTATAGCTGTTCACTTACGACGATTGCAAGGCGGCAATCCGTACCTTGGTAAAGGAGAGGTTGAGCTCGTCGAACATACTCATACTAACTAGGAGACCTAACGAGACCATAGAGCATAGGACAAGAATGGGAGTGTTAACATTGCAGTTGTACATGACAGTCGGAGTTTCTAATAGGCTTTATGCATATTCTTATGGTCCGTTTGCATGTGCTTAGAGCAATCGGGAGCCGAATAAGGAACCTCACTCAGCTGATGATTCCTGTCATACCACAGCTTACATGGCCCCTTCTCGGAGCATTATCTCACACTACCTGTAAGATCTCACTCATACCTGCGATACGATGCCTGGATAAACTCGGATTACGAAATCTCGTCTATATTCTCCCATCCAGATCTACCTCTAAACCTACCTAATAACGTATCCTCTTTAGATTTTGCTTCCTGCGCCATGCGAAACCACATCAGCCTCTGTGCAACGCACACAAACGATAACAAAAGGAAACACACGCATACGCCATGCACACGCATTTCATAATGTCGTAGAATTATTTAAAAGAAATCACTGGGATTTACCCTTGGGACCCTCATAGTAGTGCGCCATCTGCAATCCTGCTCGTCGAAAGCCGCACTTGACGTAGAAGCCCTCGTTAGCTTCGCTGCAGTCGAGAATGCTCTTGTAGCAGCCGACTTGCTCGGCAATGTGGTCAAGGGCTTGTATGATTCGGAGGCCGAGCTTCTTGCCCTGTTGGTCCTTTGCGACGGCGATGTCTTCGATGTGGCCAACGGCGCCCAGGCTGTGGATGCTACACAATTGTGAGCAATTGTATAGCAGAGTAGGATGTACAACTTACAACTTGCGCTCAGTGATCAAAGCGCCAGTTCCAACAACAGGCTTGTCTCCGCGCGAAGTGTCCTCGATGATGATAATGTAGTAACTGCCAGCAGCAAGCATGTCATCGTACTGCTTGGCGAAATCGGCCTCGGTGATGTCGCCAACGGTGGTCAAAACACGCAGACAGTCGAGAAAACCGCTGTTGAAGTCAGACTTTCGCAGGGCGCGCAGTGTGTATCCCTCGGGGAGAGCGGCCTTGACCTCAGGAGAGAGGAGGTTGGCGCTGAACATGCCTTCTTGAGCCATGGCGGTGTCGAATTGGCAGGGGATTGTTTGTTTGGCGGGGTGTTTTTGGAGGGGGGACGCAGGATATGGACTTGGTTTGTAGCAACAGATATGCAAAAAGACAATTGAAGAGATGTAGAAGACAAAAGTATACGTGAGAAAGTTGAGATATTATCGATGTAAGATCTGGAGGTTGTTTCCGTCTTTTTCAGTTTCAGCCAACAGAACAGGACAGAATGGGCGGAGTCTTGAGCTTAGCTTGTCCTGTACCTATTGTTAGTGGCCCCCACTGGTTCTATATCGGGGACGATTTTCCATCATCGCTCAGGGGTCAGCGAGTCACAGCCTCAAGGCGACCCCGAAATTTAAGAGACTGGCTAGACTAGGGAGAAGGGCAAAAAGTGTGGTTCCGCCCGGGATCGAACCGGGGACCTTCTCGGTGTTAACGAGATGCCATAACCAACTAGACCACGGAACCGATGTGTTTGATTGGACGGGAGGGACAGATTTGTTTGAGATCATGATTTGGAACTCCAGATCGTAGTGTTCCTGGTGGTGGTTGAAGAGCGTGAAGTCGCTGTGAAGGGGCTGTGGTTGACTTACACAGGTGAGTGGAGGGACCAACCGTGTATCACCCGGATAGTTGGGTCAAGCAAGCTTTGCCAGTAAGACTATCGCATAAAATAAAGTAGTACTGTCCAAATTGCGGGTCTAGGCACCATGTAATAGGCATATAGATGCTGTGATTCCCTGTTCATAATATGCGATATAGTGATGGAAGTCAGAATGAGATCAGCAGCACAGACGGTCGAGCCGCAACAGACGGTCCCTTGTGTTTGAGAAACATGTCACATGCTTCGAAACAAGATATGAATGGATTGGAAGGCGTTTTGCTTTACCGTCGTCATACTTAACAATTCCTACCATGTATTACTCAAGCATCTCAGGTGTGAGAATCAGTAGTGTCTCTGTTGTTTTGTTTCACACCGCAAGCCGGCCACGTTTAATTAATAATTAATTGTGTACTTGGAAGAATGGGTAATACTGTTGTTTTTAAAGGCATGAAGGGTCGTGTTGAGAGATTGAATGTTTTAGACATTCAAAATTGGCTGCCCTCTAGACCCTGGCACCGGGTATCAGATACTTTACCAACTCGGAACATTCTGCTTGAAGCTATTGAGATAGCGCCGTAGTATTAACGTCTGATCAGGTACAAGACTCAAATTGTAGCGAATGAAGTTGTTTTGATAGCAGTAGAGGTTGAGGCTAAGGAAGACTTCGGAGCAAGGATTTAAATTGATGAGTTGTCAAGCAACAAGAAAGTCTTGGCAGGTACGGTTACTTTATCATGCAATCACATGCAAATCTGTTTCACATCTCATCATCTCTGAAGTGTCTCTGAGTCTGTCTTATTCCCTGCTATACCGTCTCATCCAACCGAATTCACTAGCGACATGCCATTAGTTCTTTGTAACGTTTTTATTTACATTCCGACCATGTAATTGGTGTTGTTCGTGGCCACCCTTCGATGGATGTGTTGGGATTCACGACCACGCTAAAGTTGAACTACTCAAACTTGGCTCAAACCTCGCCTCGAATTTATGCTAGGAACACTCAGACCTCTCGACTGTTGTTGCTTTCCCATAAGCTATCCGAGCCTTAAGCAGTTGTTTTTCAGCCATACTTATCCCGCCAAATACCCTACTCTGTCCCGCTCAAACACCATCACGATTGGGCTTCAATGACGACAACATCGACATGGATAACTCAAGCATCATATCGGCCGAGGACCTTCCTCCGCAGCCAGGCCGAACACTACTCCCTTCCCCAGTCGCCCAAGCTGTTAGTCTTGCAACACGGTCGACATGTCTAGCTATTCGGCTCAGTTCCAGGGCCGGATCTTACGGTCTAAGTGCTGCAAAGGTAACGACTTTGTCATCCTTGGAACTTGCTCGCAGCATGGTCGAAACTGTTCTAGCACAAGCAGGAAGAGAAACACTCTCACGATCGCAAAGCGACATGTCTTCCACTGAAGCCGAGTCCATCATCGAACGAAGTTTTGAGCATCTTCATCACGCTATGTCCCAAGCCGTCTTCTGGACAAGTGCAGGCTTTCACTTCACGAGTACCACATTTTCCATGGTGTCAGGGATTTCACAATTACTTCTATCTTCTCTCGATCAAATCTTTGGCTCGACTGACTCGTCTCGCGCTATTGCGAGCATCGTCACTCTGATAAGACGGGAGTTCCATGATCCCGCCACCGGCCTCCATGGAGATACTGTGGGTATGATGGACCTCGTACTTGGACTGTGTGCTTTGGCGTACCTACAACGGTGGTCCTGGAGGATGGTCGAAGAGGAGAAGCGACGAAAAGAGTGTGAGGAGATTATTTGGGACGTCGTCGTCCTGAATGACGGCGAACGTGTCGACATTCAAGATCGTATTACTCAGACACCAGTCTTCACGAGGCCAGCCAGTTCTAGGTCTCGAGACAATAGCCCTACCAAGCTCCAACAAGCCGTCATTGGTTCCCAATCTGCATCTTTCCGCGAAGAAGAAGCAGTCATCGATCAACTCAAAGAAGAGATGGCCAAAAAACTGCCTCCCGACACCTCCGTTTCCATCTCCAACACAGTGTCTTCAACACAAACAGTCACCATCGACGTCAACGGACCACGGCCATTCCCTTTACCCTTACTGCCTGGTGCAGAAATTGTTGAGACCAAGGGATTGAGCAACCAAGCAGGTCGTCGTATCAGTCAAATAATGAATGATCCCCCTGAAGCCTCCAACTATCGTGTTGTCTATAAACTTGAACGGTCCAGGACTGGTGACATATCCTTTCAAGGTTCTCCGAATGTTCCCGCATCTATTGTCGATGTATCACATGAAGACACTGCGCCTGAGGTTCCAGCCAAAGAACCACCCCATGTGCCGAAGAAGACGAGAACAACGGGGGTAAAGTCACCTCCACCGCAACGCTCAAGACCTGTCAAAGCTACCAGCGACCAAGTATCTCGATCATCTCCACAGGCCACAGCAAAACCTCGGACTAGTGCGATACGGGATGAAAAAGGGAAGTTCACACGGCCTACCTCCGCTTCACCACCTACCTCGCCCGTAGAAATCAAGACTCCACAGCGCGAAGCAAACCAGAAGAGACCTCGCGCACCTGTCGCTCCCTCACAAGCCACCAACAAGACTAATGGTCCGCGTGAGAGTACTGCAGCTCCGAAAAGAGTTCTTGCAAAGAGAAAGTCAGACTCTTCAACTACTAGCCAGACAAGCGAGAAGAAGACTGGTCTGAGACAGGCTCTTCGAGAAGGAAGTCAATCAATTTCGAACATCTGGAACAAGGACTCGCCACCACCAGAAAGCAGACCAAGGCCACAGTCAAGGATATCATCTATCACCAAGACCGGCAGCAAACCCGTCCACAGTCCACGGTCATCCATAGATCAAAAGCGAATTGAGAAGGCGGACCTTATCCCGCGTAACCCTTCTCGTGCAAGTTATGTTTCCGTCCATGAGCGTCGCCGGGACTCGATGATATCTCAAACAGACACCTATTCTATCCACTCAGGGTACGGCACACCAACTCATTCTCCGAGTGTTTCTGTGAGTGGTGCTACCTTTGATTCTTCTTGGGTCCAACAAGCTCAAAATGATGGTCTTCTTGCACCGCCTCCAATTTCTGCCGGTCACCGCAGAGCCCTTCGTAAGAGCCCAAGTTTGTGGAGCATGGCCTCCAATGACTCACAGTCATCGCTGGTACTATCGTACTACCACCAAAAGAGCGCATACACAGCATCAGATGCACTTGGAAGCCTTCGACGCGATGGCATGGTGAATGGAATCTTCCCCCAGGCGCATGTACTTCGCAATATCACAAGGTACATGAGGTTCTCTTCTGCATCGTATGGATCCGCGTTTCTCAAGTTTATGGGTATATCAAAAGACATGCCTCTGTTGAGAGCTTGGGATAGTACTCACACTGATGTCAGGCACTTCGTCCATCATACTGAGTCAGATACCCATAGCGTTCTCTTAGCCTCCATTGTCGATCCGCAAGGAGGAACAGACTCAAGTGGTTCAACAGGTACGGGAGTTCCTTTAGTGCACTACATCTCCCTTGATCACGATGCCAAAGCAGTTGTGCTTGCTTGTCGAGGTACACTAGGGTTTGAAGATGTTCTGGCTGACATGACCTGCGACTATGATGTCTTGACCTGGCGCGGTAGGGGACACAAGGTGCATAAAGGTGTTCATGCCTCAGCTCGTCGTCTCCTTTACGGTGGCGATAGGCGTGTGTTGGTTACTCTCAGAGAAGCATTGCTTGAGTTTCCAGATTACGGACTTGTTCTTTGTGGTCATTCACTTGGAGGTGCAGTGACTGCACTACTTGGGGTGATGCTTTCCGAGCCGAACCCAACTGGTACTGGCTTTGTGACAGCTATTGAGGGGCCAGAGAGAACTGTAGGCGATGATCTTTCCGATGGACTTCTCCCAGTTCATTCCTCCTTACCGCCCAGACGCCCCATACACGTCTATGCTTATGGTCCCCCTAGCACAATGTCGGCTTCTCTCCGTAAGAGAACTCGTGGCCTCATTACTACTGTAGTCCATGGAAACGACATTGTCCCTTATCTTTCGCTGGGAGTGCTACACGACTTCCAGGCTGTTGCACTCGCGTTCAAGAATGACCAGCAACAAGCCAAGGCGGAGATACGTCAACGCATATGGCAAGCCTTCCAGACGGGTGTAGCAGATAAGTGGTACGGAGGTTTGCCCTCTGTCCCATCTGGAGACTCATCCAAATGGGGGCATTCCGTGTTACAAGGCCTGAGAGCTGGTATGACGAACCGGAAGCTAGTGCCACCTGGAGAAGTTTTTACCGTTGAGACACAACGGGTTTTGAGGCGAGATGCATTCCTGCTACCCGAAGAAGATCACATCGGCAAACCGGCCCAAAGAATTGTAATGAGATATGTCAAGGATGTTGAAGAGCGGTTCAAAGAGTTGAGGTTTGGGACCAGTATGCTGATTGATCATAACCCAGCGAGATACGAGGAAGCTCTGAATAAGCTTCGTGTTGGAGTTGTGTAAGTGTAAGAGAGATTTTATCCTGATGAATTATGATACGGAATGATTCGGAGGTTTTGTGATTTTGGCGTACAACAACACGGATGGCTGATGACGGAACGACTTGGATATATATGGTGTCTATTTACTTCAATTGTATGCTTTTATCTCAAATGCAAGCTTGCAAACATTTAATCCGCTGTGGTAGTGATGATTTTTCCATCATCGTCATAGAAGATCTCCTTTGCCTTGACAGATCTCAAGTGATCCACGCCCTTGCTCAACTCGCAATCATGGTAGAAGAGATATGTCTTTCCCTTGAACTCAACAATAGAGTGATGTGTCGTCCATCCCAGAACAGGCTCTAGAATACGTCCACCGTAGGTAAAGGGTCCGTATGGGTTGTTTCCAATAGCGAAGCAGAGGAAGTGTGTATCGCCTGTTGAGTACGAGAAATAGTATTTCCCGTTTCTCTTGTGCATCCAGGCAGCCTCAAAGAAGCGTCGATCATGGTCATCTCCCAAGATGGGCTTGCCAGTTTCTGGGTCGAGAATCTTGATCTCCTGGACTTCATCGGCAAATTGGTGCATGTCCTCGGTGAGCTTGGCTACTCTTGGTCCCTGAGCGGGAACACCCTCGCCGCTGACTTCCTTAGGGCCCTGCCACTCGGGGTCAAAGATATCGTTGCCCTTCTGGTAGCATTGCAGTTGTCCGCCCCAAAGACCACCGAAGTACAGGTACGCTTGTCCATCCTCATCCACGAAGCTTGCAGGGTCAATACTGTAGCTTCCCTTGATGGGCTCTGGGTCAGGAGTGAAAGGTCCCTCGGGCTTGTCACCGACAGCAACGCCGATGCGGAAGATTCCCTTCTTATCTCTGGCGGGGAAGTACAAGTAGTATTTGCCGTTCTTCTCAGCGGCATCAGGAGCCCAGAGTTGCTTGGAAACCCAGGGAATGTCTTCTGTCTTTAGGACAACACCGTGGTCGATGACCTCAGCTGGCGCGTCGAGGCTCTCAGTGCTGAAGACATGGTAATCGGCCATATCGTACTGGTCACCATTGTCGTTGAACTTGATATCGGTCTCACGATCGTGAGAAGGATAGACGTAGATCTTGCCATTGAAGACATGAGCTGAAGGGTCGGCGCTGTAGATGTTGGTGATGAGAGGCGCCATGATGTATAACTTTAATGAGATGTGATGTTTTGGTTGAGGGGCTGATGACCTGCAGAGGTCGAGAGGATCGCCTTAATATATAAATGAGAATTATAGTATGATATGGATAATTGACCCCGCGTTGGTTTGTAAATGCGACTTGAGGCTCATCTCCATCCATTCAATCATTTATCCAGTCAGGCCACGCAATTACCCGGGCTGAGTTCCACACCAGATCATTGACTTCAGAGCCAAAACCGATGCATGGATTATGATGCATACATACTCTCTCAGGTTAAAAAAAAAAAAAAAAAAAAAAAAA
>PVQB02000136.1:0-92895 GCA_002980475.2 Fusarium beomiforme
CCCTCCCCCCCCTCTTTCAACAACAAATGCTCGAATCTAAAAAGCGCTTTTTCGTGCTGTTTTTGTAATTAGGCGCTGTTTCTTACTGAGGTTATGCGCAAGGAAAATGACAAAAGTTGGTTCACTCTTGTGATGCATTGCATCCACTATCATTTTAGTTGCGTGGCATGAGACTCGGTTATCGGGTTCCCTGTAGATCTCACCCTAGGGTCGGGTTAATTTCTTATTGCCGCTCATGGACGGATTTGCTAAGGCATTATGAGCCAAGCCCACATGAAGGCTCAGTTCAGTTGGGCTGATGTCGGGCATATACTGCTGTGCCTCTTTGGGTTTACTTTTTTTCTTGCTCATCTTGTTGCATGCGCGCGTGTATGTATTCGGCCAAGACATGGCCATGTAACTATGCAGAGTAGACTGTCGTCTTACTACAGCAGATGATGTGTTGAGAACGCCGACATGAGCTTGCATAATATAGTTCACATCCTTCGACCTATCGCCACCAACTCAACTGCCTCGGACGCGTGCCCCTCTTTCGCACCATCTCCCACACGGTCCAACCAAGACGTGGCTCTCTTCGCCATGATGCTTGTCAAAAAGGTAAATGAGGTTGTGCGTCGTTCATAATTTTGCCTTCAGTGGCGTGGTATTTGTAATTTCAGATACAGACAAAAATTTGTTAACCCCAGATACTCCAAAGAAAAAGTGCCAGGCCGGAAGAGCTTCTACAAACACAAATGGCATCGTCAGCCCAAACTTCAAAAACCCCAGTAATGGTGCCACCATGGTCTGCTATGTCTGTAATATTCCACGCCCTAGTTATGCAATGGTCGTGATGTTCGTGGAAATCGTAACACGGATTTTTGTAACATAATCAGCATCTAGAGATGCTCACAATTAACGTATTGGCCATTCGCGATCGCTTAGTATGGAGGAGGGAAATTATAGGCTCCCGGCATTGGCGGCGGAATAGCCCCAAAGTTAGGCCGTCTCATTTGAGGGCCGGGAGTTCGACGATCGGATCGGGGCATGGGAGGCTCCTGCGGATGCATCTGGCCGGGATCACCACGATATCCTGGAGGTGCGACTACAGCAGAGGCACCAGGAGGTGCAGTACCGCTTCGACGGTTCACTTTTCGCGAGTTTGACAACGAACCCAATGGCGGTTCCTTTACAGCCGGCTCATCCTCCGCCGGGAGTGTGAGTTCAACAAGTCCAAAGAAATATTCCAAAACTTCAGGATAACGCTGTACGCTCGCTTGCCAGTCTTCATCGATACCACGTTTGAGGGACGCTTGTGCTTCAGCAACTTGTGTCGGATGAGGCGGTGCATGGTAATAGTGATATGCGTGGGCGGTAATTCGGTCCATATGCGCAGCATGGGCAGTTTTTCGTTGATCTGTTAAGAGGCGGAAATATTCAAGAATGTAGTCTTGTGCATGCCCTCGAACCCATGAACTATGGAATTATGCAGTCAGAATTGTTTCGGAGCAGGATGAAGGGCATGTTTATGTACCGTATTTCATTGTATATTGACCGCATCATGCGATCTTCGGCTTGTTTGACAGCAACGTCAAGGCCCTTAGCCTCACACTCGCATGCCATGTTGGCCGGAGCGTGGCATATCGCGCAGTCAGGATCCATCCTGAAGATAGACTTGCCACTATATGGATAAGTTCTGGGAAACATCTTAGCTGTGAAATCAGACGAATTGGTTTACACCAAGTTGGGGCGGATGAGCGTAGTGCAAGAGATGGTCAGAAAAACAATATTCATCTACGGTCAACTCATGACAACAGCGTAAGATCCCCCTCCAACCCCGCAGACGCCTTTCATAAGGTTGTATGTGTGTAGGAGAAAAGGACAGCAGCAGTGAGATTGAACAATGAGAACGCAGGAAATGGGGGAGGAGGTAGGGATAAGGATGACAGAGAGAAGTTAAAACGGACCTAGTTAAAGGCACGAGCCGTGTTAAAGACGATTGACGGCGTGGCGGTAAGGAGATAACGACACTGGGTTGCAAAATGGTCTGGTTTGCCCGTCGAAAGCCAGCTTGGGAAGGCGAGCAGCTGTTTCGCTGGAGCCGTATGTATGCTGCACTGCAAGCACCACAGCTCTCGGGGCTCAAGCTGGAAATGGAGGGAGAAACTGAAGAGCGAGATGGAAGAAGTCGCGTGGGGAAGCGAAGGAAGCTATGTGGAGAGATCGAATGAGAACAGGCCGACCACGTCTACAGTCGTGGCTCGAATGCGGGACCACGGATCGTATGCAGGCTGGCCCAATGGCTTCGAACTGGTACAAGGGAGGGGTCGATGGCGGCGAACTGTCGTTGGGTGATTGTGCGGTTCATGTGCTTTCTGCTAGGAAGGGTGGTGTTGACAAGCAATAAGTAGTCAAGGTAGTACGCCAGATGGAGGGGTGAGTGGGACGTCAATGAGGAGGATTCAAGATGAGAGTTGACCGAGAAAAGTTAGCTGTGCGAAGCTTGACATGAGATATTGTACTGCAGGAGGCACTGGAGCTGGATTGCCTAGAGAAGTTAAAAGAATGCAAAAGTCAGCCAGGCGTGACAATTAGGTCATCAGCTGTGCTTAAGGTGGTAAGCCGGTCAGCGTCTATAAGGTCGGCGATTGAAGGTAATGCCAATCGTTAAGAGCCCCAATAGCCAAGCGAAGAAGACAGCAGAGGGAACACTGAAAGTCTGATCGAAGGCACGCAAGAGGCTCTCTGATGGCTTTATTCATTGCTGCAACACCGATTCACCGCATTTTGGCGTCAGCTGGCGTTTCTTGTTAAGCTCGGGAAGCTGGGGCTAGCCTAGTGCTGGTCAAACAGCAATGGACGGTAGCGATGGACCATTCCGGGTGAGCTGCAGGATCCCGTCGAGGCGAGGCGAGACGAACGGTCAGGGGAGTATCGTGGAAAGAGAGTTGTTGAAGATAGTTCAAAACGGTCGCTTCGTTATCGATTATCTCGTATTGATACCAGAAATCAAGCAGACTGTTCAAAATCGCATGCCAGCGCTTGTACTTGGCGTGCATAGGTTTCTCTCAGACAGAGCGCCCACCGGAAGTGAGGTCTGAGTGCGATACAGGACAGGATATCGGCTAGTGGCAACTTGTCGCGGCATATCGGCAGGAAAGATATCGACATGCACAAGATTGGATGCATCACCAAGTGAGAATTAGAAAGGAGGAGTGAGAGGAGGAGAGTAGAGGAGAGGTCATGAAACTTAGCACTGCCTTCTTTCGTCAGTCCTAGCTGAGACCTGAGGCATGGACCCAGGGCGGCGGTTGCCTTGTAGGTAAGTAGGTTGGGTAGGTTGGTAGGTAGCTCGTCACTGAAGTCCTCTTTCCTTTTTAGGGCTTACACGGAAAACCGTTGCATGATGAGATGTTTAAAATAGCTGCTAAAATCTGATGATCGCAATGATACCTAAAGCTATATAGTGATAGCCTTGCTAGATGAGATAAACAAAAGAACCGCTTTCGCATTTCATATATCGCCCGCTCCTCCTCACATCATCTAACGTTAACGCGCTCACTCATTGGGTCTTATCTAATCAGCAGCCCCAGCAAATTTCAACCAAGGGCAAGACATGATCAATAGATATTCGACTTACCAGCTTCAGTTCTGCAACAGAATTGTCGCATTACTCTTTTAGCATGGCTCCACGGTGCCCAGTTGTGTCATCGATATTTCTGCCATTCCTATATCCTTCGTTATTCCTATTACGACACACCCTCGCTAGCTCAACGGCTTTCCGACGTCGCTACAACTCTACCGTAAACGATCTTCCAGAATCACGACTCAATCCTGCTCCCGACGATTATGCCTCTCCTAGCTTCTCAGATAAAGCTTGTCTGACACTATATGCTGGTCGCGGCGGAAACGGCTGTATTTCTTTTCTACGTGAAGCATACCTTGCTGAGGGCCCTCCTAATGGCGGCGATGGTGGTCACGGCGGCAATGTCTACATCCAAGCGGCACATGGCGAAACATCGCTGCACAAGTTAGCCCGCAAGCGTTTTGTTCGGGCCGGACGTGGCAAGCACGGACAGGGAAGCGCAAAGAGCGGAACACGCGGAGAGGATGTCATCATAACTGTACCTGTGGGAACAGTGGTTCGAGAATTAGAGCGTGAGGATCCAGTGCTAGATGAAGAAATGGATATGCGATTGTGGCGCGCTCAGAAGAAACAAAAGAGACTAGAGGATCGCATGGCTGCTCTGGAACGAAAGCGAAGGCAAGATGAAAACGAAGAGGCTTATGAAGAAGGGGAGGAGGACGAAGTCGAAGAGGATGAAGAGGAGGGCGACCAGGACCCCGAGCGTCGCAAGTGGCTTCTATATCCCGGACTCTCCAAGACTGATATCAAACAAACCGTGTTTCCTCGACTACCTAAACGGACTCGACTTCTTAAGCAACCACCCCCAACCATCCATCTCGACCTATCTCGCCCAACACCCAAGCCAATCCTTCTTGCGACTGGAGGTATTGGGGGTTTGGGCAACCCTCACTTCACGTCTCGAGCGCATCCTCGGCCCATGTTTGCTACCAAGGGTGAAGAGGCTGTTACTATGAAGATTGAACTTGAGCTTAAGCTTCTTGCCGACGTCGGCCTCGTTGGTCTTCCTAATGCTGGAAAAAGTACTCTCCTTCGTGCCATCACGAACAGTCGTACTCGAGTGGGTAACTGGGCCTTCACAACTCTTCAGCCTAATATTGGGACGGTTGTTCTTGACAAATACTCGGGTCGACCTACGATCAAGAGTTACCGCCGCTATCCTGCTCAGCTGGGTTTGCCCGAAGCAGTCGACACAGAACCACGTACTCGATTTACAATTGCTGACATTCCTGGTTTAATCGAGGGTGCGCATCTTGACCGCGGTCTGGGTATTGCTTTCTTGCGCCATGTCGAACGTGCTGGTGTACTCGCTTTCGTCATTGACTTGTCTGCTGGCAATGCAGTTAAGGCCCTGGACTCACTCTGGCGAGAGGTTGGACTGTACGCCCAAATGCGTGATGAAGAAGAGGCTGATCGTGCAATCGAGTCCCGCATTGATTGGGATGTCGCGTCAGATATGGATGGTTCTATAAGTCAGAGTCCCGAATTCGAAAATGACCAGGAAGGTTTCTGTTCAAAACCAGGACTACAGATAGCTGGAAAGCCATGGTTTGTTGTCGCAACTAAGGCTGACCTGCCAGAGACACAGGAAAACTTTACGGAACTCAAGCAATACCTGGATGGTATCACAAAAGGCGAAAAGCCACATCCAAGCGGCGTGGAGGACGCCTGGACGAAAGACTGCGCTGCCATTCCAGTGAGCGCGATCAATGGCCAGGGTGTGGATAGAATTGTACACTGGACTGTTGGACTATTAGACGAATAGACGAGGAGACCAAGTTTGGAGACACCTTGTATTATACCATCTGGATCAACCTTTCATCCTTGGTCACGATTCAAACTGTAATAACCCCGAAATAACAAAACAATTGTACGTTGACCCATTTTTAAGCCGTTTCCATCTTCTCACCTTCGGCCTCTGCGGGCTCTTCGGGCGAGGGAAGATCCGCAACATCCACTTCCTCCTTGGTATCATCACCAGCATCGGCCTCCTTGGCGTCCTCAACGGCCTTCTGGTTCTTCTGCGCTGCAATGTTGATCAACGGGGATGTATCGTTAAAGATTCGCAGTAGCATAGCAGATCGATCCTCCTTGGGCAGCATAAGGTTAAGTGAGTGGATGCTTTTCCATAAAGGCAGAGCCATGCGCTCCCTGAAGTCAGGGTCTGTGCCATCAGGCTCGACACGGAGAACCGCGCAGCCCATGCCAATGTCCCGGACACGCTCCCCGATCTCATCGAAGCGTTCGTACTTGCCATCGTTGATACGAGGAAACATCTCGATGAGAAGCTTACGGAAGGTCTCCTTGTTGTGAAGGTGCACAACACGGGGCTCTCCGACATAACCCTGGAGGATGGGCATACCCTCAGCCTGGATACGCCATCTGCAGACATCAGCTGAGGGAGCATCCTGCTTCATGTACATCCGGACACCACCATGGATGAACTTAATGCCACGGCCCTCATTCTCGATAAGAATATCGCGGAGTAGCGCGCTAGTGTAGTAGATAGCCTTGGCAGGCTCACCCATCTCGTTTCGGACCATGTATCGGTCATCGGGAAAGCGTTTGGAGATATGATAGAACTCTTTAATGTTCTGGACGGTAGGGTGGGACACATCGAGGTACTTGAAAGCCTCTTCGACGGGGCCGTTTCGGCGAGGTTTACTACCCTCCTGGGGCGTTTGGGCAACAGGAGTAGCTGCGGCTGAGGGCTCAGTAGACTCAGTCTTGACCTTTTTAGCGGGCTGATCTTGAGCATCCTCAGACTCCAGGGGTCGCTTGCTGCCATTGGTAAACGCATCGGCCATAGCAACATCCTCTGGCTTCTCTTCAGCCACAACAGGTGGAGCTTCGGTATCGACGGGAGCCGTCTCAGATTCAGTCTTCGCTTCGGTCTCCTCCTTGGTAGGTGCCTCTTCAGCAGTCTTCTCAGCAGGAGCGCCATCAGCGGAGCCTTCAGTCTTAGAGGGTTGCTTCGTCTCCTTGGATTCGTTCTCGTTCCTAGCCTTGAACTCGGATTTTTTTTCCAGAACAGTGATGAAGAAACCACCCGTATCTTGCATGTGGGGATAGACTCGCATACAGCGCTCAAGAGGCAAGTCAGCGCATTCAGCACCCTCAAGTCTGGGGAACATAGTCTCAACGACTCGTCCAGGAATAACGCCATCAGCGCTTTCCCTGGCGAAATCCTCGACCTCCTTCCAAGAGCTCCAGATGCGGGCGCTCTTATCCATAATCTTCCAGTCCTTCATTCCAGGGTATCGCTTGAGGTTGGGCAGCTCATTGCTGCAGTCGACAATCTCGACATTAGCAGGGCCACCGCATCGCTCAATGGCAGAAACAACCACAGACTCGTTCTCAACAGGGTTCATACTGCAGGTAGAGAAAACAACGCGGCCACCAACCTTGAGGAGCTGGAGGGCGCGAACCAGGATTCGGATCTGTGTAAGATGTAGGCCAAGAGCGCTTCCAGGTTGCCAGTCCTTCCAGATGTTGGCGTTCTTTCGTAGAGTTCCGTCACCGGAGCAAGGAACATCAGCCAGAATGCGGTCGAACTTGAGATAGGTAGGCTTCTTGCCATCCTTGGCAGGGAGTCTGATCGAAGGGAATTGGGTGGCATCGTGGTTCGTGACGAGAAGGTTTGGGGAAGAAAGTCGCTTGAGTTGATGAACAAGCATGTGCCCGCGCTTGTAATCGGAGTCGTTGGCGACAAGCATTCCAGTAGCTCGTCCAGCGTCACTAGGGTCAGCTTCCAGATCGGCCTCAATCTCGTCCGTGGTCTCAGCACCGAGGTCCAGGCCATCCTCCTGGGCGTAAGATCGGAGGACCTTGCGCACGCGAGCCTCCTCGCCCTGGTGGATCATCTCGAGCAGTTGCGCTGCCTTGCTTCCAGGAGCAGCACACATATCAAGTACAGTCATTCCGGGGCGGAGATCCATCAGCAAAGGGGGGATCATACTGACGACCTCTTGTCGGCTGATGTTTCCAACACTCGTCTCAGAGACCAGGAATTTCTGGAAAGCGGCGAAGGGAGGGAACTTGCGAACGACGTTCTTGGGCGTAGTCATCCACCAAGCCAGCTCATCGGGGTACCAGGGCACAGGCAGAGGAGGCTCAACAGGTCGGCCATCTTGATGCTCGATCTTGACGATTTCGGGGATGTATCTGGTCTGGAGAAGGCTCTTGACAAGAAGGGCGTGGCTGAAAGCACATTGGAGTTAGAAAGCGAATTCGCGGAATGCGATTGTCAAACACGTACCCTTTGGAGCCGCAGAACCTGAAGCTGTTGGGAAGCTCGCGTCTGAGAGCCTCCCAGTAAGCGTTCTTCTCCTCCTCAGGCAGCTGAAGGAGGGTATCGTAGAAGCGCTGGAGCTTCTCATTCTCCTTGGGAATGGCAGGATAATCTCTCCAGCCGCCTCTGTCCTGGTTACCACCGCCTCGGCCACCGCCGCCTCCTCTTCTGTTCTTTCCCTGGTTTTACTGTCAGTCTAGTTCATAATTGGGACGTTGTAAGGGGTGGATGCGCACCCTAAAGCTCTTTTTGCCCATTGTCGCAAATGTCTTGAAGTGGTTGAATCGAGAAAACATGCAATGCGACAAAAAATTTAGACTAGAAAAAAGGCCCCGCCACTTTTAGCTTGTACCGCGCTAAAGTTATGCAAGGTTTATTATGATAACTTGACTGAAAGTCAGGACGATAGAATAACTTCCTCATCCTGGATGCATTTGTATATGCTTGGCATACCTGGTTAGTAGTAAAATACTTATCACTCTCATCGTATTTTGAGTTTATATATTTACACATCTCAACTGTACAGACCCATGCAATCAACTTGGTCATGACAGCCTCCGATAGAACCCATATAAACAATGTACGATTGAAATAAACTGGACTCTTTGACCACCGTTTTTGCGCATCTGCCTCTTTCTCTACTAGGATTCCAACCTCCTGTGGATAATGCCAGAGGGGTGCTTCAACTATCAACGTCGTGCTGAAGGCGATCAGAGGTAGCTTCAATGAGTGTTTTGGATTTTGCTGGTCTATCCACATTCACTTAGCCAAAGGCAGTTAAATACAAGAAATGAGTTCTATAATGGATCCAGCGGAGATGTTTTGAGTAAACCATTTGATATAACTATTTATTAAACCTAAGTCGATGGTTGGTTATAAGCCGAAATCGGCACCCATGCTGCTGACCCGACCCTGTAGTCCTACCGGTTTCATAGTGATATCGGGCTAGAGCTAGAGAAGAAATGTGAATTGTGACTCCGACAACCGCTTAGAAGGGACCTCATTATACTCTCGATCTACGACTAAAATTGAGATCATAGTCCGTACTTCAAGGTATTAAATGTCTCAGGGCTCTTCATTCAATATTTTATTCCAACCGTCCACCACTGTATGTTAAATCAAAACTAAAGGCCGTTATCATTATGAACGATGCACACCCAAGATCTCGACGACCAAATAGACGACCAGAAGCTTGCGATCAATGTAGGGCTCGCAAAGTCGCATGTGATCGCAGGCGATCTAATTGTATAAGGTGCCAGAGAAGAGGAGACAATTGTGTTTATACAGCATCATCGCCTGCGTCACGGGTCAGAGTTTCAATGCAGCCAAGTCCAGGTCTCTCACCCCAACCTGCCAAGCCCATGACGAGAGACTATGCATTCAGTCCAGGTTACCTTGGCTTTATAAGCTACAACTCTGCCTTTCAAGGAGCGCGAGAGAGTCTGTCAGTTTCTGAGACAGACTCGGAACTGGTCAGCACGGAAGTGTCAAGTCCTGGCAATGATGATGTTTGTTTACGAAGCTTGCCTTTGCCGACACAGCAAATGTGCCTTGTTGTGCTACAGTACCTCCCAGGACGACCAGAAGCACATATGATTTTTCATGACGAACCTGGCCCTGAAAACAAAACTACTTGGTCTCATACCGCCGTATCACGTATCGTTACGTCTTTGCGACAGCTTTTTCAAAGTTATGAAAACAGCGAGTTCTTCGATGAACAGGTTGCTGATGTCCTATGCCGCAACACTTCAAAACCAGTCAATGATACATTCGATAGGTTTGACGACTGGATCGATCAGTTTTCTGGGCCAAACATCCGCTGGGAATCGATAGGTCTTCTGTGGGCTCATCTCGAAGGTCTTTCAGATGCAATATCAACCTTGAACTATCGACAGCTTCAATGGGTCGAAGGCAAGCGGTCATCCGTGTTGTCACACGATCACTTACACTATTGCATTGAGATCTCACGCCATTTCACCGCTGGTAATAATCTGCTCCTTGATCTTTGTCGACGACAGGCTGCTCTTGGAACCATGGTTTATGGCGACGCTAGTAAGTACGTTTACATGTCTTATATCATTATACTGACACTTTAGGCCCTATATTCTGGAACTCACACAGCCTATGCATCTCTATGCTTCTATTTATGGGTCTCCACGCATCTGGAGAGCCATCTAGGCTGCAAGAACAACCCAAAAAAGCTTCTTTTTGCGTCGAACATAAGCGTTTACTCTACTGTTACATCTTCAAAAACGATAAGTCTGAGGTCACGTTGACTGGAAGGCCACCACTCCTAAGTCGTCGCTATTGCTCAACGCTGCCGCCTTTGGATTTGCCTGACCGGTGTATGATGTCGGAGGACACAATAGCAGAAGAACTTAAAAATCTTGATGGCAGGGGCTGGAATACAAAGGGAGAGATTTCCAGCAGCACTTACATTCGAGCTCGCTACTTTATGTCATATGTTTTGGACGAGGTGATAGAAGTGGCACTGGGTAATGAAACTCATGTCACACTTGAATATCTTGAGTAAGTTATCTGATGTGATATCTTTCAGACATAGGCTGATTTCTTATAGAGATATCAAAGCCCGGGTGACGCAAGCTTTTATCGAAATGCCCTCGCATTTGATTTTCAAATACGAAGATCTAGACAATCCACGCCTTGACACGCATGTTCTTTACTTGAGAATTTTGCTTTATCTTTCCTATCGAAAAGATATCTTTGTGGTCGAGAGATTACTTCTCGCGCATGGAGCGATCGACGATGGCTCGTTGCTTGCAACAAGTTTTGATTTAGTCAAAGTGACGGTCATAATCTGGATAAACAAGACTCGATTTGCACCTATGAAGCGGAACTTCGAATGGCTTGTAAGTACAGTTATCCTCTATTATTGGATTCTTTCTGACTTTGTGGGTAGTTGGTAGCGTATGGAGCTTTAGGAGCAGGGATTCTATGTCAAGAATTACTTCGACCGACTTTCTATGGAATCCATCCCTTGAATCCAGCTCTTTCACGTTCGAACATTGTTCAACAATTGAGTATGCTCGTCGCTTTTCTGAACTGGTTTGGACCAAGCTCGCCGAACAGGGTTGTTTGTGGAGACTGCGAAGCAATCATTCAACGTGTACTTGATGAGCATTTGAACTCCGCGCCGGCTGGCAACACAAACTTGAGGCCGTTGGGTATAGATGTTCCTCAGTCTTTAAATTTTGGGCATGAGTTGTTGAATACATTTGATTGGCTCCGGAATAGCATATGAAGAGCTGTACATAACGAGATGGTGGACCATGGTGGACCATGATGATACAAAGTCGGGAGCCTTCAAGCCTTGGTTGTTGTTTCCTGCCAGTCCAAACAACGACTAACAATTTTCTTTTCTTCGGCACTAATTATTAGTTTGTGGCTATGTAGAAGGGTGGGTATATTCATATTACTCCTTGGAGGAGACGGTCTATCTGCGTTCATACATATAATGCTCCATGACTAGTAACTCGCTAGCTGGAACTGAATACAATGCCTCTAGGGCTGAATCGTAAAACCAAGTTGACTGGCAGGAGGTTCTCTTACATCATCAAACCGCCAAATATGGCGGCGATAGCACCGCTCATGAGACCCCATCGGATCTCTCCTCGAGCCTCGATACCAGCGTTACCGCTTTCTGTAGCAGAAGCACTGGCAGCAGTTCCGCTAGCAGTAGAACTGGCGGTACCAGACGCGGTACCAGACGCGCTTCCCGTCTCCGCGGCGCCAAACGTGCCGCCGCCGGTAGACTTGGGAGCAGAGCTGTCGTCAGCGTTGGCAGCAGCCTTGGCAAAGTTATCGAAGCTCTTGGCACCGCTTGTACTAATTTTGTTGTAAGCATATATGTAGTATCGATTACAGGATAGTGCAACTTACGGAGCGTTGATAGCACCAACCATACCGCCCTGGCAGTGTCCCTGCACAGCGCAGTAGTACCAGATAGGGTCCTCAGACTTCACCTCGATGGTGAAAACCTTGTCGCTAACCTTGTCCTTGACATTCTGGTCACCACTGAAGAAAGCGGTGCTGTTGATGGGCTCACAGGGCTTGGCGAAGCTGCTCTGGGCGACGGAGTGGAATCCTTCGTAGAAGCGGAACTCGACGGTATCGCCAACCTTGGCGGTAGTCTGAGCAGGGGTAAAGTTGAGACCGTTCTCTCCGACCTTGACAACATGGACGGCAGCGGAGACAGTGCTGGCGGAGAGAGCCAAGAGCTTGATGGGAGAGGCGTGCATCTTGGTGGTGGTATCAGTGGTGCGGGAGAGCAGGTGTAGTGGAATTGTTTTGTTTGGAGGGTGAATGTTTGTTGTGTTTATAGTGAGAATGTGTAAGCGTTTGTTAATGATACAATTCAATTCTGGGCAGTTCGTCCCTCCTCTTTATAGTCATTCCAATTGATGCCAATAATATGAGGTCAAGTTAAACTTCGTCCCTTGTTGCCCTCACTCTGCGAACCTCAAACCAGGATGAAGCACAGGGGCGGCCGCCCTACCCCAAACACTTAGCAGGACAGCAAACAGTGAGACACAGCCACTCGGCATATGCAGACAAATCTACTACTGTAAGATAGGTTTCCAAAGACTCCGTATCTTCGCGGACAGTTTGATACCCCGAGGCTGTCTGACCTGAAATGAATTGGTTTCGTTTATTAGTGTTTTCTGTTTGACATTACTCCTCGAAACTCTTTGAGCGCTAGATCAAACCAGGTCCCAGACCGAGCCGAGACTCCCTGTGTAGCAAGCCATGTTAAAGCGTCTCGACATTGACTTTGCGCCGGCAATTTGTTGCCGTACACAGCGCGCACACTCAAGCGCCCTGGCTTGCCTGGCTTACACGTTTCACTTGTGCGCCTTTGGAGGTAAGCCACTGCCGTTATATCCAGCATGGTATTAGGTATTGAACGATGCTACACTATGCTGACGTTGGGGTGTGTTCATAGTTCTCTTTGAGTTACAGAAGAATTAGCCTGTATTGTTGTGTATATCGTTAACTGCCGGCCATCCTGAGTTACGGCGTTGAACTTGAATCCCACATTCTCGCCGACTTCGTACTAATAAGAGCGCTAAGACAAGCGTATTCGCAGTTGAGATCTGAACGGTCGAACTACCGAAGCTAATGCCCCAGATGTCCCTAGTTCTCGGTTCGCTTGACATAACACAGTTAATGCTATTGATATTGTCGAAGGCGAGGCCTCCGAGTTGTTACGCATCCTCTCGTGTCAGAATCAGAATGGGTCACTGTGGTTTGGTGACATTGTACAGTGGGATGCAATAAGTTTGAAGACCGGGCGTGTATCTTCTTTTGCCGCTAGCCTCCTTGAGCCAGCTACTATGTGCATATCAGCTTTTATATGGCTAATAAGAATATATGATTGGCTAGATCAAGCTTCTTCCTCAGAGCAGAAACAGGCTAAGCACCGAATAGGCTAGACAGGGGCATCAGTACTTCAAAAGGTATTCAAACTTATTGCATCCTACTGTATTTGTGGCTCTTTGATGATACGGATACGAGCATTGTTTGGCCCTTGATTCGAAGCGGCTCGCAACATGTCGACTAACACAACCAGAAAGCAAGGACTCGTAAGATCGAATGTACGGGAGGATGATTACCAAACCGTAGCAGCATGTCATTGCGGCTTCTCTTTTACTTCTTGTCTCCTCACAATATTGCTTTGGTGTGTCACACATTTCTACAGCACAACAATGGCATCTCAATTTACGTAAGAAAGACTGCAATCCACAAGATACCACAATAGGTTCCTTAGATACGGCTGCAAGTTTCAGTAAATGCTACCAAAAATTCCATACAGTATTCTTGTTGGATACCCAGTACCTACTATGTAGCGTGGCCACTTACCCTACAGATATCATCACAATCACAGCCTTGTTGGCATGCCCTGCCCAGATTTATTGCTTGTTCGGGCACAAGCTCTCAATACGGAAGTTATAATTATCATGCTTCGCGCCTGTTGTCTGTTGTCATCGGGGAACACGTGGTGGTCATCGCCAGGTCTCTAGAGTCTAAAGCATTCACAGACCTGCGCCACGATATACGTCGGTCCTGAGGTTTGTAATGTGTTAGTAAAAATTAGCTAAGTTGTTCCCACTGGAGCGGTTCAAGCTTCTCGAATATCGTGGTCGGCAAATACTGTATCTACCGACATCGCAAGGCTTGAAATGCCTCGATTGAGGCAATCGCCAAGGACATATCGAACTCAAAAGGAGATGAAGCTCTCCACACTGTCGCGCACGGCTCTGTACCTTCCGAAAAAATCAGCCGCACAGGCGTCTACCTAACTTAGCTTAGACAGCAGTCACGTGAAGGAAGGAGCTTTTTTGTTGGCCTAGCAACCTGAGGAAGTCAACAGCGCACGGGCCACCTTCAGCCTCTATATATTCTCGCTCTCCCTCTCGTCTTCTAGCTTTCTTTTCCTTTCTTCTTCATACTTACCTTGTCTGGAGTCCCCTCGCTCAAGAAGGAGGGGCCTCAGTGTGTGACGGCCTGCATTGCACATCGCGGTGTCGTCCGCACTTTATTGTCGTTCGCGGCCATAAGGGACACAATTTTTGCTGGCAATCTCTCTTTTCATTGTGTGCTTGGCTTTATGCCAGGTCATGAAGAAGGGCATGAGAGTAGTTTTAAGTAGTTGAAAACGATAATTGGTAATGGTGCCATTAGGGCTAGTTCAGATGTTTTCGAGTCAAGATGCGATCGAGAAGCTGGAGATACTGAGGTCGCGTTATCACGTATGCTGTGGAGTCATGGTAAAATAGGTGAACGCGAAAAGAATTATGTGATCACGCAGAGATAGTATGCTTGATTTGAAGAAATGTGTGTGATATTAACTCAAGTCGTAATCCTACATTCCGCTGTAATAGCCCCAAACTATTATATCCTCCTTCATCCCCCATTTAACGTGGCATCGTCGTCAATCTTTACTGCTTCTTCCACTGTCCAGCATTCTCAACGCCCTTAGAGATGCTGTCAAGACCACCCTGAACTCCAGTGCCAAGGTTGCCAATTCCATCGCCGAGAGGACGGCCAGCATCACCAGTCGCGGAGGTGACAGTGTCGCCGAGACCTCGAGTTGCGGCTCCAGTAACGTTGCCGACTGTGCGGCCAAGACCACCGACAGTGTTGCCTACGGTGCTAGTGAGGAAATTGAGACCTCCTCCAACAGTCTCGCCAACGTTGCCGGCGGGGTTATTCTTGTTGTTGTTATTCATGGTGGTTGATGGGTAGTGGTGAAAATGAATATAGTTTTGGTAGTGTGGTTTTTGTGTCTTAGATTTGTTTTGAGGCTTGAGATCTTGTAGATTGCTGATTAAATCTCCGGAATCAGTGGAGAGTGGCCTCTCTTAAATATATCTACTCTTCCCATAAGAATCTAAACAATATCTTGTCCTGTAAATCATCGGCCAGGTTACATCACCAAATGACGTCAAACACAGGGTATCGTCAAAGTCAAGGAGAATCATTGGATCGACATCTAACCACCAGCCACACAGCCATCCCTCTTGCACTACTAAAATGACGTCCCTCGACACATATTACGCATTCCGGTGTTTGAGACACATGCAGAGGTGTCCCTGCTCAGCGATGTTATAGGGCAGAACAGCACTACTAGCAGGCATGCCCCGACAATTGCTATGTAGAGTTTATGTCATGTTCTGAACCTTTGGACCCTTGACTGGCCGGGGAGATGCCCTTTGTGGCGCATTCATCCCGTTAGCTGTCAGACTGTAGGGTTGTGACTGGTCCAATAAGAGCATCGCGACTTATATGGTGCAGGTTTCGACACGCTCTTAAGATCTTTGTGCGATGCGAGATGTTGAGTTGCATCGTCATGGCTACAAGATCTTGGAAATCCATGACGTTGGTTGCGCACGGAGGAGCACCATGTGAATAGATATGCAAATGTCATAGCAAGACGTGGAAAAATCAACATGGACATGATCATCATGCCCGGCTTTTAATTATGCTGCTCTAATGAAACTCAACTGAACCAAGGAATGCGCTACCTAGCCAATATTGAACTCATCCGCTGCGGAATTCATCAACATCATACTCTTCTTCCTGATAATGTTCTGGTTTTGCCTCTCATCTCCAACTGCCTGTTCTGGATCCTTCTCGGCACCCTTATTCGTCCGCTTCTTAGTCTTCCTCTCCACACCTGCGCCGATGCCGCCAGGTGCCTCTCTCAAACCGTAGCTCTTTGCTGTGTGTCCCAAGTGTAGTTCTGAAATGTCAAAGTGTTTCCTCTCCTCCTTGGTATGAGTAGCATATGCCCTGATGTGGGACTTGAAGCCATTTCGAGCAAGCTCGAGTCGCTTGGTGTCGTCCAAGAGACGCTGTTCGATGTGTAGCTGAAGGGCCTCCGCCTTGTCGTGGAAAGACTGCCCATCCTCCGGTTTCGCAGACGTCTGAACTGGGAATTTGAGTTTCGTCATCATCCCCTTTTGTAGAATAGAGTCATATAATTGCGGGGTTGGTGGCGTTGATATTTTCAGAAGTTCGATATATCCTTCTTCGGTTCCAGGGAGGAGGAACAGTAGGGCATCACCGGGTCTACCAGCACGAGCAGTTCGACCAACACGATGGATATGATCGGCGAAGCTGAACGCAGGATCGTACTCGATAACCAAATCGACCGACGGAATATCAAGACCACGCGAGGAAACATCGGTCGTAATTAAAAGAGACGGGGACTTGCAAGCTGAGAACGATCGAAGTGTAGCTGTACGGATGGGCTGCGACAGAGATCCATGCATCCTGTGCAGAATAACCTCGGGACTCGCGGGCGAAGTAATGTATGCTGCCTTGGCTACGGTCTTTGAGACCGACTCTGCATCCTTGGAGCCTGCAACAGGAGCCTCGTTGTTATTAGGGTCTCGTAAAAGTTCGTAGTGAAAGTCGACCGAGTCGGCACAGGAAATGAATACAATGGCCTTCATTGTCTTTCCTCGTCGAGAGAATGTCGCCTTGAGATACGAGATGAGAGTGACGAGTCGTAGCTTGGCTGGTACAACAGAGTAGTATTGGTGAAGCTGTGCTGGTGCCTTCATCTCCGTCTTTTCCACATCAAGCTCAATATCCTCCTTCTTTGCTGCCAGGAATGTCGCATCTGCCAAACTCATCTCTCCCAGCTTTTGTACGTTCATCTTCATTGTCGCTGAGCACAGTACTGTAACTCTTCGTTCGGGCAGGGCCTTGAGTGGTGTTCCGTCGGGTAACTTGTCGGATACATCAACTGCCTTTAGTGCCGTAATAACCTTCTTTAAATCGTCCTCGAAACCCAAATCCATGAGTCGATCACCTTCATCGAGAATCAACCATCGAACTGTGCTGAGGTTAAGCGCCTTTGTATTGTCGATATGGTCAGCGAGTCGACCAGGAGTGGCGACTAAAAAGTTGACGCCCTTGCGTATACGAGCCTTCTCTGCCTTCTTTGACTCTCCTCCGGTAATGGCCGTTGAGACAAGCCAGGGAAACGGTCGGATAAGCTTCTCTAAAACAGTATGAACTTGCTTCGCGAGTTCGCGAGTAGGCGCAACGATGATAGCAAAGGCACCAGAGTCTCTATGAATCTGAGCCTTGCCCTTCTCACTGAGAAGGAGAACACGATGTAGGATAGGTAACAGATACGCCAGAGTCTTTCCGGAACCAGTTTCGGCCTGAACAAAAGCGTCGGAACTGCTTGTCAACATATGAGGAATCACCTTGTTCTGAATAGCCGTGGGTCTCTCCAGGTTCATCTTGCCAAGTTCATCAACAAGTCGGGCAGATATCGTCAAGGTTCCGAAGTTTGCAACGTCTGATAGAGGCGCATTGGTCGCTTCCGGAGCAGTCCATTCTGCTTGCTTCTCCACTTCTGTCGTCTGTGCAGGGTTGAATGAAAAGAGTCGTGAGATAACTTGTCTCGATTTGCCATTTGCCTGTTGGTTTCGAGGCTGGCTGGAGGAACCCCCGTGGCCATCGTTTTCTGCGTGCCTTGGTCGCGAGGTATGTCTGTTTAACGATCTGTAATCAAAAGAATGATCTCCTTCTCCTCCGTTATCTGTTCTCTGGCGTTTAGACGACCTCCCCTCATCGAACCCATCTCCCGAGAGTTTGGGTTGCGATATCTTCCCAGAAGCTAACCTTGCTGATTTCTCTGCTTGCTTCCTGTCGCGCCATCGGCCACCCTTAAACTTGACCTGGGGCTTAATTGGGCCTGATCCCAGGTCAAAATTCAGAAGCATTCCGTCATCAGCCATGGTTGCAATGCTGGTGGCGGTTCATAGAGGTTTCACATGAGCCACGAGATGTTCATACTACCTATGAGCAAGAAAAAAAATAAAAACGGGACATCTTATCTTATCTTATCTGAGCCTTTATCGATAACGCCCATGACACGATCTAGAATTCAGATCTCAGTTCTGCCCTGAAGCTTCATGATTGGAGGTACAGTTTGGTAGCGTGAGTGAAAAAGGTGAAGCTCCGTCGTAAATCCGATTGAAGGTTACGATGACCAGAAACTGAAAACTGTCTCATGACCAACACCATCGGAAATCTAGACATTTCAGGGTAATCTGGGCGATGCATATCGAAAAGTCCCGGGTCTTAATTGTCAAATGGCCGACAGCTCCTTGAGTCATCTCGAATTCCCCGAGATTCCTCAAGAGGAACTTACTACCTAGGTATATAGCTGAGACCAATACAAGATGACGCAGAAAGTTCAATGAGACACGACGAGGCTTGCGCCTGGGGGTCAGAAGATTTTGGACCTTAGATTAGGGGGAAATAAACAAATTAAAAGGCCTCCTAATCAAGTATCCTAAGTTCTGCCCAAGTGTTTTTACTACTTAGGTAGTTAACATCCATCGTTTTCTGACCTCCCCAAGGCTTGGAGGCATATTCTCAATCCTGTCGAATCGCGAATTAGGCCCGCGTAAGCAAAGGGAAGGCCTTGCGACCATATAATAATGTAATGGTCCCAAGTCTTTCATGTGATACATAGTCACATCGTAATCTTAATCTACGAAAGCACAAGCCCTTTAGTAAATCGGTACTACGTCAGGTATGCGCAAACCGTGGGGCATTGCAGGTTGTCATTACACGTCGACCATGCATGCTACAGACCTGAATGATCAAATTTATCATTGGAGATAGATAGTTCAAAGCAAAACATCCCTTACAATAAGCGGCTCGTAACTTTGCTCCGTCGTGCCGGAGGTGATCAGCATTTTGCATCCGGCCCGAAGACGATTGATAAATGATAGCCTATTGATAGCCGGGCAACCCCATCTGATAGCACTCCAATCTCCAATTCTCCAAATCACGTACTCGAGGCCGGATATTCATGGAGTTACAATGCGAAAATGCCGGCCTATATGCTTACACCCGATCCGACTCGGCTATCAAGCCTGTCATCTTAGGCGAGACTTGAAAATGACAAGCGAAAAGCTTGGAGACTTTCAGCGATAATCCATACTGATCCGTGGCATCCGTTGTAAACGGATATTTTTCGTCGATAATGGTCCTGTGACGAAGCAAAATCGCAGCCTGGCGGCAGGACAGTTCTGCCACTCATCCATAGCCCTGAATTATGGGATTGTCGATCATAGGTAAACACGATTAAATGCTGCATTAGGCAATTGATAGAATAACACCAAGTCCTCTTTTTATACGGTAATTTTGCTATACATAGTAGTCTCTTGTTCACTCGTGATGATGTCTTCAGCTGAAGGAAAACCAGGCTGGGACTAACATGTTTGCTGCCGTTGCCACACTATGACTGGTTTATCATGACCAAAATGCTTGTTGCTCTGATGGGAGGCTGTGGCTAGGGCAAACGAAACCTTGACGGAGTTGCACTCCCTGCCCCGGTAGAGGATCCGATGCATGTGAGACTTTGGGCGCAAAACAACAGGTACAATACAGTGCTCTTACGCCTTACTGTCTTGGAGGGTGCTGTGCGTTTTCTTTGTTGCAACACTATGGCAGCTGACATTCGGTATTTTCACACACAGCCTAGTTGAGCCTTCAACCTTTCGCCACACCTTGTGTAGACTCCATGAAACGCTCACTTTCGTGATGCTTCTAGATGGTGTCTTGGCACTAATTCATGAACCAAAATTTCCATCGACATCTATAACCGAGGATATGGTCAAATTTTTACGTTTAACATCAGTAATTCCATTATCATGAATGGATCTTTGCTGAGATCCACTATCACATCAAAACCCTGCCCGTAAAAAATGTCAAGCTGAACAAAAGTGAGACTGCCCTTGTCAGAAGGTAGAACTCAGACAAGTGTCCTCTAAGTTAGTGGGATGTCTGGCAGTGACCCGACGGGCTGGACGTGGAGTTCCGGCTTCTCCCACGAAGTCTCAACGCTAACGGGAGAAGAGGTAGTTCGACCAATAGAAGCTCATGAGATTCAGGTCTAAGACAAGGAGGGCGGGACAAAAGCACCGGTTTGTTCTCGCCTTGACCACCATTAGAGATCGAAGAGTTGGTGGCTGATTAGTCAATGTCTTTCAAGACCCTTAGCCCTTGCTGTTGACGATGTCGATATGATGGATGTGCTCTGAATTTTGGTCAAGAGAACGGTTCCGCTCCTCGTTAAAGTCGTCACTTACGGTCAGACCAAGGGTCGCGTGCGATGAAGGGCTCATCACTGCGGATGCACTTTGTTGGAAAATAAATAAATAAATAGGAACTAAGAAGATACTGCATATGAAAATATGTACGTGAATCAGTTATGGATGATAAGATCTGGTTTCTGATCCTGCAGGGAAAAGCAATTACTGGGATCGACAAAATAAGAAGAATACCACTATAATAAAAAGCAAGGAAGAAAAAAACTTTTATGACCGGACGAGAGGTTATTTCCAAAATTCGATGAAAGCTGATTGGTCAAATGGCGCCAATGGCCAAGTCAAGCCTTCCCAACGGGTTCTCCAACTGCCTGGACCAATTGGTCTTGCTGCTTGCTGGATGTTCTGCTCATAGATGGATTAGTACATTATTCGAGCGGTGGGAATTCAAGCATCTGTCGTCTCTAGGATCAATGATCGGTGTGAATGCGCGTGTAATAGACTAAGCAGTATGAATCGTTGCCACATGCATTAGATCCCCCAGCGAAGAAATGGGTGCATTCTTTCTGTCACTCATTAGTTCACCTCAAGCTCAACTCGTCACCTGGAAGCTTTGCCTCCGGAGGTTCTAGGAGCCTCACTGAGTAAGAGAAAAAGAGACGGGTTGGAGATAACTTTGTTTACATGTACAGGCCTTGAGTCATTCCAGAACCTGCTTGTGCCTCCAATGGAACCCAGGCACCCACAAGCTGGAAGAGCACGCTTTAACCCCTGTCAACACCCACAGAAGTGCCACTGCGGAGTCTGTACGTAGTATACCTTGGGTAGGCCGCATCCAACAAAGACCCGAACTCCGCGCCCCGACAAGGCCGGTATGGCCGCACAGCCATCGAACATAGGTACTTTCTGTCAAAGTACCCTAGGTATTTTGTAGCGATAACAGACTGTGGAGGGAGCTCATTCAGTGGACAGTTGACCGTGAGAGGCTCCGTTTTCAGGGTTCCAGTTGAGGGTTTCCCCACACTGATTTTTGTAAGCTGCCTCTTTGACGCATACATTTCCTACGTAACTGAGTACGTAGCTTTGCAGTAAGTATCTTACTCCGTAGAGTTTTTGGATTCAAGTGTCGCCAAGGTATCCACTCCACTGCACCTCATGCAAAGAGAAAAAAAGGCAGCCACTCCCCCGACCCTAAGGTCCGGATCCATGTCGAATAATCACCCTCGTCTTCAATCCCATCCATCCTAACACCCGAGGACAAGACAACCAACCGCAGACGACTTAATTTTTTCTCGTCTCTTTTTAGATCTGATCTTTTTTTCATTTCTTTCTACCTTCCCTCCCCCTTCATATTTATCTATCAATCTGGTCTGCGCGTTTGTTTGACGGCGTCGTTGCTGTCAAATGAACCTGCAATTGATACTTCCTCCTTTTTTTCTAATGTAAGTGCCACTAGAATCTTCATTGTCGCGTTTCTCGTTTCCCTCGTTGGTCCACCACACACCACTGTCCCACGCCTCCCCAGCTCGCATGGCCCGACATATATCTCATAATCGTTCGACTGGCACTCCAGCTTTGGCAATGCTCAGGCACAATGCCAGCGGCAGCTGAATATACTTGAGACGTATCGTGATTACTTGCCTGATTGTTCTTTATGCTGACCTAGAGACTAAAGTCTTCTCTCTTCCCCCTTGGGTGGTTTCTAAATGCCCACATACTCAAGCCTTTACTCGAATTTCGTCCGTCAAGGATCAACATTCGCAAAGTCTATCACAACACACGGTTACGCTCAATCCGTTGTTGCTGCCGCTCACCCTCACGTTCTCAATTCCCAGAACCGACCTACCTTCGTACGGCGAAAGACCAACCGACTCGGTCGCTTTTCTAACCTCCAGCTTCACTCTGCCTTCCACACTGAGCGTACAGCATCTTCGGGCCTCCCGTCCGTTGAGCATCGCCCAGCTCAAAACCATGGAGGTCTAGACGCCTACTTTGAGGCCTTGCAACACCAGCAGGCTACCGGTGAAATCGATTCAGAATGGACCCAATTCGACTTTCAGAAGAGCATTGAATGGAAGCCTACTCCTGCTTCCATTCTCACCAAGGACCAGAGTCTTTCTAAAGATGCCCTTGAACAATCTTTGATTGAGGATGCTGAGGTCAAGTCGAACCTGTCAATTGAGGACCAGGCAGCTCTCGCACACATCGATGCTGCGCTTGAGAGAGAGATTGAGGCACGGAACCTACAGGAGGCGGCTGAGAATGCTGCCGCTGAAGGACGGCCCGTGTCTAGTCTTGGTCTGAAGTCCCGATCTTCAGTGGTTTCCAGGTCGCAAACTCCAGCAAGTGTCGCTCGTAGCTTCACTTCTCCTGTTGACCCCCAATCACTATCTTATGCCGATCATCTTCACAAGCTCGCTGAGAATGGCCGATATGTTGAGATTCCCGCAGTTTTCGAGGCAATGCTGGCTACTGGCGTGCAGCCTATTGCCGGTGCCTACAATGCTCTTCTCCTGTCGGCTATCCATATCCCCATGAAGAAGATTGAGATTGTATCCAAGGCCCTTGATGTCTATGCCGATATGCTTCGAAGGAAGGTTTCTCCGGATGCGGAAACTTTCAACATCCTTGTCGGCCTCCTAGCATCCCGATGCCTCGAGGTTGCTGAGTTGAAAGCTGCTTTGGAGGCCAAGCGGGCTCGATTTGGTGGTATGGATCAGGTTGGCCAATTCATGCTTGCGTCTCACGAGCTCGAGCATGCTATTCTTTGCGAGGACGACCGCCTTGATCTTGCAATCCAACTTTTCGATACATCAGTCGACACTGATGCTGCCAACTTCACCGCCGAAACTTACCATCAGCTTATCACAGCTTGTGCTAAAGATGGACGCGTTGATGACATGTTGCGTCTCTACGAGCACATGGAGGGAAGCCAGATTGTCCCTTACGCCGCTCTGTTTCCCACCATGATCACTGCTTTCGCCTCTTCTGGAGATCTGGTCAGTGCTGTCGAATGCTACAACGAATACCGCAACCTGGCTATTGCCCACGACGACGGAGAGACTACTCTAAACGACCGGCTTGATGCCGAGGTTTACGCCGCAGTCATTAATGCCTATGTGGTTACGGATAAAATCGAGGGTGCCATGAAATTCTTTCAGAAGATCATTAACCAGTATGGTGTCCGCGCTGCCGATATTAAGGATGCTCTGATTACTACTGGTTTTGTCAAGGGCTTGATCACTCGAGGAATCTACCAGGAGGCTTTGGAATGGGCTCGTTCCGTCGCGGATGACGCCCGTGCCAAGGCCATGAGTGAGATTGCAACGATTGCAGCTGATAAGGGTGATACGGATACCGCTGTGGCAGCTTATAGCGCCATGCCCCCTTACGCTGACGACCTGATTACTCCTGCGACTGCTCTGCTCGCCATGAATGTCCGCCAGACCGATGTTGTTGGTGCTTCTAAGTACTGGCAGGTTCTTTGCAACCCAGGCGTGCAGGTGAATCTTGGTTTCATTGAGCCTACAGCCATGTATGCCGTGGCTCTGATTGGCTCTGGTCAGGTTGCTGAGGGATTGGCACAATCTGAGATGATGTTTCAGCGTATTCGTGCCTCTGTGTCTGAGACCCAACCACATCTTGTGGAAGAGGTTGATGAAGGCGTTGAATTCGTCTCTCGATTCATGGAAACTCGTGGAATCCCCGATCCTCGTGAAATCGCTTCTCAAGTTGCCAAATTCCCGCCTATGACCGCTTCCCCTTACGTGTCCACCCCTGTTGTCTCTACATTCGAGGATACCTACGACCCTTACGCCCACAGCACCGACTTCAAGGGATCATCCCTTATTGCGGACGAACTTGAAGGTAATCATGGTCGTAAGGGACCTCGTCTTAGTGAGGCCCTCAATCGTTTCCGCAATATGCGACGTGCCGGCCGACATCCTCGCTACATCACCTACGCCAAGCTTATCTCTGCCGCTGCTCGCGATGGCAAGTTCGATCTGTGCCATGACATCCTGAGCATGGCTCGCAGTGATATGCCCATCATGCCCCAGTATGCTGTTGTTCGCTATGGTTGGTCTAGCATTCTTGATGCTATGGTTGGCGCTTGCCTCACTGTGGGCAATCGTGGACGAGCTGAGCAATTCCACCAGGAGTTGCTGGAAATCGGTGCTAGCCCCTCTGCCAACACTTTCGGTCTCTACATTACCACTCTGAAGGACTCGACGAAGACATTCGATGAGGCTTCCGAGGCTGTCCGCATCTTCCACCGAGCAAAGGCTGAAGGTGTCGAGCCGAGTTCTTTCTTGTATAATGCTCTTATTGGCAAGCTTGGAAAAGCTCGCCGCATCGACGACTGCCTTTTTTACTTTGCTGAGATGAGAGCTCTCGGAATCAAGCCTACCTCGGTCACCTATGGCACTATTGTCAATGCCCTTTGCCGAGTTAGTGACGAGAAGTTTGCTGAAACATTGTTTGATGAGATGGAGGCCATGCCCAACTATAAGGCTCGCCCTGCTCCTTATAACAGTATGATGCAATTTTTCCTGACCACTAAGCGCGATAAGTCAAAGGTTTTGGCTTACTATGAACGCATGAAGGCTAAGGGCATCGCTCCTACTGCCCACACCTACAAGCTTCTTGTCGATACCCACGCTACACTTGATCCCGTTGATATGGATGCTGCTGAGGAAGTCCTCGGTATGATCCGTGCCTCTGGTCAACGCGTTGAGCCTGTTCACTATGCTTCTCTCATCCACGCGAGGGGATGTGTTCTCCACGATATGGATGGCGCCATGAAGATGTTCGATTCTGTTATCAAGGAGTCTCTTGTTCCCATCAGTGCTAGCCTGTATCAAGCTCTGTTTGAGGCTATGGTTGCCAACCACCAAGTTGCTGCTTCTGAGCCAGTGCTTACTCACATGCGAAGCAAGGGCGTGGAATTGACTCCTTATATTGCCAACACTCTCATTCACGGTTGGGCCGCTGAGAAGCAAATTGAGAAAGCTCAAGGTATTTACGATGCTGTTGGCCGAGATAAACGCGAGCCCAGCACATATGAGGCTATGACCCGAGCTTACCTTGCTGTTGAGAAGCGAGAGGAGGCCAAGGGTGTTGTCGGTGAGATGCTCACTCGTGGTTATCCCAGTGCTGTCGTCAACAAGGTCCTCGAGCTTCTTGGCGGAGGACATGATGCTTCGCAGTAGACAATCTTTACGATGTGGAATTGGTGGTGAAGATGTGGTAATGTTTCTATTTAATGCTGGCGTAATTTGTTTGATACCCTATTGTACTGGTTGGAAGGCGGGATTGGGCTTGGCTGGGGTTGGGTTTGACTGGGCTGGGCTGGTTGTCTTTCTACATGAGGAGGTATTTTCTTGAGATGTCATACTTGAGAGTTTTGGATACTCTTGAGCACCCTAAAGGGACGGCGTTTGGGAAACAAAAGGGAATTACGTGGAGCGTTTGCCTCTAAATGATTGAGTTTGGGGGCCGAACGTTCCCTGGATAGATCATCACCACTCCAAGAAAGGGAAATCATTACATTATATCATATGTTAGCAGCATAGAGAGACCAAAAGAGCTAGGGAACAGGGCCAGCTGATAGCAAAGTTGAAGGCCAAGAAGAAAATTGGTCAAGGCAAAGCAGAGCAAGGGTCTTGCTGCTTGTAACACCAATACAATACAAGAAATGAAGAAATGGCATTTTTGTCATCAACTACCGCTGTCTTGGCCGATGAGATGTAATCATATCTGAGGTTTTCTTGTCTGGAAATGTTTAGTACTATGGGGCTTTTATCACTCGAGTAAATGACGTCTAACTGGCATCATAAAGTTACTGTTGGTGTTGACTAGGCATGGGCAGATTTGTTGAAGCTCTGGTGAACTCTGTTCTTATTGGGTGATTCTCTGTGCTGTGGCTATGAATAGACCACAGTGTCAAAGTCACATGCACTGTACAGTCTAGAAATGAGGCCCCGCTGGAGTTTAATGATTCTTCTACTGTGTCGGGTTTCGTTGCTCATGCATTCAAAGTAACGAGCTTACTCACAAAGCCCAGAGAGTGATTTCCTCCATTTCCTGTTGCTCAGCTACTTGAATCTTTATCGTTTCTTATTTTCTATCTATGAAAGGCTTTTGATATATACAGCATATACGTATATAATGTTCACCCACCACCCCACCATCGCAGTCTCAGCTCCCGGCAAGGTCTTCCTCGCTGGCGGATATCTCGTACTGGAACAGGAGTATACAGCATTTGTATTCGGCCTCGACGCTCGTATTAACATCATCGCTGGAGACATTCACACAACTGCTGGAGTCCAACTCACTGAGATTGTGGTTGATAGTCCTCAGTTCCTGGAGGCACAATGGCGGTATGGCTATCACCTGGCTGCTGAAGGAGGTGGTATCAAAGTCACTCAGTTACAGGTGTAAGTGATTTCCCTTGTAATTGATGAGTGAATAATGTGAGGCTATGGTATGGTCGATGAGACTGTTTCAGTCATCAGTTCTCAGAAGTGACAGGAGTTCATGATAAGCTGGGCGACGATCATCACCACCTGGGTAAAGCCAATCATCGATTCCTCACTTGGAGCCTTTTCTTTCATACAGTTACTTCATCTTACTCACTAATCAGCAGCGGAGCTCAAATCAATCCCAATCCTTTCGTGGAGACAACACTCAGCTACGCACTCACCTATATCGACCGAGTGGCTAAGCACCGCCCCAGTCATAGCATGGCATCTGCTCGTCTCATCATCCTAGCAGACAATGACTACTATTCTCACTCAGAATCTGAAAACACCCGTCAAGGGCGTTTTGCCAAGTTCCCTGTGACCCTGGGGGATGCCAACAAGACAGGCCTTGGCTCATCTGCAGCTCTCGTCACTTCACTGACTGCTGCTCTGCTGACTCACTACCTGCCAGAGGATCTCTTCGATATTCAGTCTGAGCAGGGCAAGAGGACGCTTCATAACCTGGCCCAGGCCGCTCATTGTGCTGCACAGGGTAAGGTTGGTTCGGGTTTCGACGTTGCAACTGCGGTTTATGGATCGTGCAGATACAGACGCTTCTCTCCTGCGACACTGTCTTCAATCCCCGAGCCAGGTGCAGCTGGTTTTGCAGATGCGCTAGTGAAGCTCGTCGATGGCGAGTCCGCGTGGGACGTCGAGGTTCTCAAGGATGCAGTCATCATGCCCAAGGGTGTTGTCCTGCGCATGTGCGATGTAGACTGTGGGAGCAAGACTGTTGGCATGGTGAAGAAGGTCCTCAAGTGGAGGTCCTCAAATCCTGAAGAATCCAAGAAGCTCTGGGACGAGCTTCAGAAACGTAACGAGCAACTCATTCAGACTCTCAATGCTGGCGATGTCGAGCATCTTCCATCGAAGATAACAGCAGTCCGACAGATGATAAGACAAATGGGCAACGTAAGCGAAGTCCCCATCGAGCCTGAAAGCCAGACAGAGCTCCTCGACGCCCTCAGCACCCTCGAAGGTGTCTACGGCGGCGTCGTCCCTGGTGCAGGCGGCTACGATGCCCTAGCCCTCCTGATGAAGGATGATGAAGAGACGAAGCAGCGAGTTAAGGAGTTCCTGGATAAGTGGGCCAAGGAGAAGGGTACAAAGGTCAAGCTGCTCGGCGTTAAGGGGGAGATGGAGGGAGTTCGCTCGGAGAATCTGGACCTGTATGCTGGCTGGATCTAAACAATTCTTAGTGATCTAGAATACAGTAGCGAGAAGCGAGGATGGACGCATGTGTGGATACATGCATGTCTTAGACGTACAAATGAAACAGCATGTCACTCTCCCCGTCAACGGCATTGTTCCGTTCACATTCCTGACGGCCACTCATGCAGTTGAGCAGAGAACCCTTAATTTAGGGGTATCAGCGAGATGAGATAAGAATAGTCAAGTCGGTGAAAGAATTAATCAGATTAGATTACGCCGGGTAATGATATACTGCAATGTTTCCGTTCCCGCTGTCCAGTTGATGCCTAATTCCCCGTAAACCGCCCAAATTCGTGGCCATTCCATTCCATACCCATATATATCATACAAGTTGTTGTTTGCTTTCCATAGACCCAATCCAGTGATGTGTTTCCTTTCTAAGACGCCCCTGATAAAACTTCGAATAGCTGTAAAAACAATGGTAATTATGAATATCCATATTCGATCAGTGGAGGCTGTCGGTGGACGAGAGAGAATTGGATGTTGCGACCGTCTTTATGGCTGGTCGGACTGGATGGGAGAAGAGGCTCGAGGTTGAGCAGGGCGAGCGAGGGGCGGTGGGACTGGGAGGATCTGCGATGCCGATTCGACTGGCGGCAGCTTGCTCGCGAAGCATACAAAGTCTTTCAAGTGTTAGCTCAGCTGTTGATATTGTAGTTGCTGTGAAGGTGTTCACTTACTGCTCCTCCGAGACTCCTGGAAGGTTGACAGGGTTTTTCTCAAAGCCAAAAGGTGCAGACTGCAAGATAAACGGTTAGTCAAGGACCAGATATACGAGGAGTTATACCTACAATCTCCATGTGACGCTTCTCCTTACGGCGTCGTTGGCGTACCATAGTTTGGACACGCTCGCACAGCATCTGGAAGTCATCCGAAATATGCATTTTTGATGATCGAAGTCGATTCAAGGGAAGATGGAAGCACCGAGGATCTCGTCTCTTGGAGGGACAAACAGCAGCAGACCCCATTAAGTCGATTTGAGTTGAAAGGCTTCTTATATAGAAGACTCAAAAAGGTGGTTGGTTTGGTTTGGTTTGGTGGTGAGTGTGTGGAGAGTTGATCCAGAGTTGGGGAAGAAGCAAGATGGGAAGGAGGCAAGCTGAGATGAGATAAAAAAGAAGGGTTGGGAGACAAGAGGCTGACCGAAGAGACAGAAGATCGGAATTCTTGTATGTGTGTGAGAGAAAGGCGGGAAATTAAAAATGAAGCCTCGTTTTGTTTCTAAGATTCACGGTCTAGAAGAGGACAAAGAAGTGGATGTCAGATGGGGAAAGCATGTGGCTCTAGAGGCAAAAGTAGTGGTGTAGGAGACTGAAGAAAGTGGTTGGTGGAGTTAGACTCTGGTATGTTTTTGATACAAAGAGAATCATTCGAGTCTCAGGCACGAGGGGAGTTGAGATATGTAGATAAGATGGGAGGTTGAGAGAAAAGAATGTGTATAAGTGAAAGACAGATGGAGGTTGGTCTATAAGTGACTGTTGCCTCGTGGGATAGACCAGTCAGTGAAGGAAAGGAATGGATGTGGTGGTTCAAAAGAGCACAAGCCCGGAATAAAAGGTCAACAAGAGACTTAAAGAGGTGGACTTGTATGTAAATTAAATATGTATACGAGCTTGAATAAAGGGAAGCAAAAAGGAAAAAAGATGACTGTAGATGCTGATGCACACACACGTAGCAGTGAGCACAAGCAAGTACATACATGCATGCACATCAGTGAAAACAGGAAATCAGCAGTAACAAAATGCCCTGAACCGTCTAAGCGCCAGGGGTCAACGCTACGCTGACGTTTCCTTCTGGAATGTATCCAAGTCACTGGAATTCCAGCGTCTCGGGCCCAGAATGAATGTAAGACCAGTCTGCCTAACAGGCCCTGTACAAACCCGCCCCAGCCCGCCACCCTCACCCTATTTGAGAGGGTGGATTGGATGTCTCAGCTTTTAAGGGTGCGACGGTTGAAATAACAAAAAAAGGACCGCAAGGGTTACCTAACTTGAGTCTACATCGAGAAACTAATAACACTAGAAAGTAAAGCAGATGAAAATAAGCGCACGGATGTAGAGATCATATTCTTTGTGTGGGATTTATTGCCTCTGATAAATTACGTCCATGTACAAGGGGGTGGAATATCGTATATACTCAATGCCTCACGTGTGGCGTCCAAGCCAATCTCGTGCAACAAAGGGAGGCGGGGAAAGTCGCCAACTCAAATGAGGGCGATGGAAATATTCATGTCCAATAGTAGTTTTAGTATCTACAGACAAGAGATTGGTCGCTGCAACTGTAGAGACTCACTGTGTAAGGCCACGTAGTGTCAGTTGTCGCAGATTGTTCTACTCACTATGGTGATTACCGATTGCAGCAGTCCCTCATCAACATAACATTCCTTAGAGCAGAGGTTAGCAGCTAGCTTACCTCTTCTTGTCTTGGTCACCGTTATTGAAAACGTCTCGCCTCACCTGCTTCTGCGCGCTCGCCAGGGGAAACAATGCCTAGAAAGTCGTTAAGAGAAATGATGTGCACTCGAGTTCTTAATCATGGCAGTATCAGATTGTTTGCAGTGTTTGATTCATGTCAACACAGACGTCGTCACCGTAGTCAAACTACCTTAACCGGTTTCGACCAATAATGACATTCCATCTACCTAGTTTAGTTTGGGTAATCCTTCAGGTGGTAGCTCTTGAGCTTCACAAACTGATCAAACCCAAACTTGCTCAGTGTCTGGCCCTTGCCCGAGTTCTTCCAACCAGTCCAAGCCAGATCCTATTGCCGATCAGTCAGTCATCACGTAATGTAGAAACCCTTTGTGCTTAGATCAGTAAACGTACCGGTGCCGGATAATCGCATCTATTGACAAATACAGTGCCGGCTTCCACATCCTCGGCAAGCTCGTATCCTTTGTCTGTGTCCTTGGTCCAGATGCTGGCTGTCAGACCAAACTCGCTATCGTTCATGTACTTGATGGCCTCGCTGTCATCCTTGACCTTCATTACAGGAACTGCATCGTCGTCAGCAATATAACATCAAATGTCGTCCGGAAACTTTACTAATTGGGGCAAACGACTCCTCAGTCATGACCCGCATGCTGTGGTTGACGCCAGTGAGAAGGGTGGGTTTCACAAAGTTACCCTTGGGGGGAGGGTTGCTGAAAGTCTCGTTTTCGGGAGTGGCATCCTTGGCGCCGTTGTCAACCGCATCCTTGATATGTTCCTCCGCTGTCTGCTTTGATCGCTTCGAAACGACAGGTCCCAGTTGAGTTTCCTTGTTGAAGGGATCACCAAGCTTATAGCTCTTGAGCACCTTTTGTACGGCCTCAACGAACTGGTCGTGAATCTTCTCATCAACATACACACGCTCGATGGAGCAGCAGCTCTGGCCAGAGTTGAAGATGGCACCATCAACAATCTCTGCAGCAGCCCAATCAACATCAACATCTGATCGGACATATGCTGGGTCCTTGCCCCCCAACTCAAGACCGACATTTACAATGCGGTCAGACGCAGCTCGTTGCACAGCGAGACCTCCGGCGACAGAGCCGGTGAAACAAACCAGGGCGATCTTAGGATCGCGCACGATGGTCTCCATAAGAGTCGGAGAACCGCAGTGGAAGTACTGGCACACGCCGTCAGGCAAGCCCGCCTCCTTTAGGAGATCGGTAACCCTTTCCACGATAGTAGGTGTCTGAGGCGAGGGCTTGAGGATTACACTGCAGCCTGCAAGAAGAGCAGGAATGAGAGAGTTGACCAGAATCAGGTAAGGGTACTATATAGAGTCAGTCAAAGCTGGTCGACCTAGTACAACGAGACCAGCACTCACGTTCCATGCGAAGATAATGAGTACAGGTCCGACAGGGACCTTTCGAATGAAACGCTTGAAGCCCTTCTCGGGCTCGCCGTCGGTGTCCTTGAGAGTCTCGTCGCTGATCTTGAGGAGATATTCACCACGCTTAACAGCTGTGGCGACCTCACCCGGTGTGTAAGAGATGGGGCGGCCCATCTGAACGGTCAACTCCTCACCGAGGTCATCCTTCTTAGCCAAGAGAGCATCGAGAAACTTGCGAACAATAGCCTGGCGCTCCTTTAACGTTGTCTTGCGATAACTCTGAAAAGCCTCAGTGGCCACCTTGGGAAGAGACTCCAAGTCAGCTTGAGAGGCGCCGTTCCTGGTGAGGATGGGCTCGTTTGTGTTTGGGGAGATTGTGGTGATGACTTCGAGAGACATTGTGGGTATAATTAGAGTATGTGTGAAGAAGAGAGTGAAACGTTAGTGACAGATCGAGGAAGAGATTGTATCTTTGTAGCTGGCCACTTTTCAAGGTGCAAGTGGAGTATATGAGATGGTCATGAGTGTACTGTACTTGTACTTCTATTGCCCATGACTGACGGCGGTTGGCGGCTCGCGGCTCGCGGTGCTTCGATTGCCCCACGTACCTTACGGTTCAAATACTAACCCGGCCTCGGCGCCTTCAACCCCGCTACAACTTGATAAGAAATGGTAGTTTAATTGGGAGCAATCGTCCCATGATACTATGTATCAAGTTTTAAAGGGCTGATTAAAAGTTCAGTTTCTAACTTTGTTAAGGTAGCCATGATCATGGCGATAAGAGCACCATGAATGAGTTATAGAAGCTATGTTATGTCCGTCACAAAAGAATCGTTCAGCCTTTGAAGTCAATGTGATAACGAGCCAAGAACCAGTTTCATACTGAGAGCCCCTAGTCAACTTTATAGCATCATGCTTCCAGAAAGACCATGCTTTGATAATGCCGTTCGTAGCTCTTTTCGAATAATTCTTTCCCTCCAAATCTTCTTATCAGTGACGTCGTTGGTTACCCCTCTAGAGTCACATGATCGTCTCCAACTCAGATCCCTGCAATCTAGCACGACCAAAGCTTATCTTATCGGTGCTACAGCGACTACTTTTTTTTTGACATTGGCTTCTCCAGCCTCTTATAGAAGACAGTTCAAGCTTAGAGCTGCCAATCGCATTCACCATGGCACCCGAAATAAAAAACGACTTTCTCGATACTGCCGATAGTGATGAAGAGAATGATGTCGGTTACAACTCCGAGGACGATGACATGAAAAAGGGTGGCCGAGGCACCAAGCGACGGAAATTGGACTCAGACGACGAAGGTGATCTGGGTAGTGACATTGAACGCGATGCCAGCGACGACGAGGATGAACCGGCCGAGAAAAACGCGGCGAAAATAGAAAAGGATACGCCGAATGAAGAAAAGTCCGAAAAGCCAAAGCGCAAGTCAAAGGATACAACATCAACAGATCTACCCGACGTCACAAGGACTTTGACAAAGAAGAACCTTGTCGCATCGGAAGCTGCAATCAAGAAGTCGGGCGTCGTCTATCTCTCCCGTATACCGCCATTTATGAAGCCCGCGAAGTTGCGCTCTCTCCTCGAACCCTATGGTACCATCAACCGCATCTTCTTGGCCCCCGAAGACCCTGCGTCACACGCCCGTCGCGTTCGTGCTGGCGGCAACAAGAAGCGCTCTTATACCGAGGGATGGGTCGAGTTTACCAAGAAGAAGGACGCCAAGGCTGTTTGCGATCTTCTCAATGCGCGCACCATTGGCGGCAAAAAGGGCAGCTATTATCATGACGATTTATGGAATCTTCTATACCTCAAGGGCTTCAAATGGCACAACCTCACGGAACAAATTGCTGCCGAAAACGCAGAACGCGCCAGCCGCATGAGGGCCGAGATCAGCAAGTCGACAAAGGAGAACAAGGAGTTTGTCAGAAACGTGGAGAAGGCAAAGATGTTGGATGGTATGGAAGCCAAGGCCAAGGCCAAGAAGAGGAAGGCCGAAGGCGAGGAACAGGGAGAGGATTCAGTGCGAAAGGTCAAGAGGTCGTTCAAGCAAGTTCCTCTTGCGAAAAAGAAGACGGATGTGGAAGAGCAACCAGCCGAGGTGACGAGGGTATTGAGCAAGATTTTCTGATTGATATAGCCGTTATTTTTTGCAATTTTCCTATAATACCTGATTTCATCAAATCCACCACGTTTAAAGGCATACCTTAGAATTCATTGACAGCATGATGGCCCGTCCATCCAATCCAATGATCGGCATCCATGACCAAAACTCATGCGGGCCAGGTGGACCCTGAACTTACTTATGACTGTGATGAATGCCACTTGCTTTTTCTAATTTTTGCCCCGCGCCTGTAAAAAAAAATATCCTTCCAGCCCGATAAGCGCTTATCAAGCGGCGGCGAACCAAATTCTCCCACTCTTGGGTTTCTAAGAGTCACTGAACATCATTCATTTCCACACAAACAACCCCATAAAGTTCACACGACATCGTTGCCCAACATGTCGATGGATCTGGATGACCAGCCTATTTCTATAGCTCCCGTCTCTCAGCAGCAGGGCGGTGCTACGTGAGTCTTGATCTTCTTTTACCACCCCGCACTGATTCTCATTCTTGGGCGCAATACTAATGTGAATATCTCCAGTATTCTCTGCTGCAACTGCGGTGCCCCGATCGATGGAACCACCTCCAGCGGCGCTCTCTGCTACGACTGTATTAAGCTCACCGTCGACATCTCCCAGGGCGTCCAGCGAGAAGCGACCCTCAACTTTTGCCGAGACTGCGATCGATGGCTTATGCCTCCTAACAGCTGGGTCGTTGCTGCACCCGAATCCCGCGAACTGTTGGCTTTGTGCCTTAAGAAACTTCGGGGTCTGAACAAAGTCCGTATTGTCGACGCAAGCTTTATCTGGACTGAGCCTCACTCGCGACGAGTCAAGGTCAAGATCACAATCCAGGACTCCGTCCAAGATGGTATGCTGCTTCAACAGAGTTTCGAGGTTGTGTATGTGGTGGCGTATCAACAGTGCCCTGAGTGTGCCAAGTCGTACACTGCCAACGTCTGGCGAGCTGCTGTCCAAGTCCGTCAGAAGGTCCTTCACAAGCGAACTTTCCTGTTCCTCGAGCAGCTCATCATGAAACACGGCGCACACAAAGATACGCTTAACATTCGGGAGGCCAAGGATGGTATCGACTTCTTCTTCTCCCAAAAGAACCAGGCTGAGAAGTTCATCGACTTCCTCAACTCTGTGGTGCCTGTCAAGGTGAAGGCCTCACAGGAACTTATTTCTCAAGATGTCCATACTTCTAAGAAGTCATTCAAGTTCACATATTCGGCCGAGTTGGTGCCTATATGTAAAGACGACTTGGTCGCTATGCCCATCAAGATGGCCAAGCAAAACGGCAACATCTCACCTCTCCTTCTCTGCCACAAAATTGGCACCTCAGTTTATCTGATGGACCCCCAAACTCTTCAGACTTGTGACATCAGCTCACCAATCTACTGGCGAGCCCCTTTCCTGTCTCTTGCTGACACACATGAGCTCGTCGAGTTCATTGTCATGGACATTGAGCCCACAGTAAACCAGAAGGGCAAGTGGACGCTTGCTGAAGCCACAGTTGCTCGTGCCACAGATCTCGGCTCGAATGACCGAACATATTTCACAAGGACTCATCTGGGCCGCCTTCTCCAACCTGGTGATTCCGCCATGGGTTACTTGTTGGCGGGCACCGTCTTCAACAACAACGAATACGAGGCGATCGAGAACTCTAACGTATACTCATCAACAATCCCTGACGTGGTGCTAGTCAAGAAGCACTACCCCCGCCGCAGAAAGAACCGCAAGAGGAACTGGCAGCTTAAGCGTATGGACAAGGACGAGGGCGAGCTTCTTCCCAAGAAGGCCGACCAAGAACGTTTGGATCAAGAGTACGAGCAGTTCTTGCGAGATGTCGAGGAAGACGAGGAGCTCCGTGCTACGCTCGCCTTGTATAAGGCTAAGAAGAGAGCCGAGGAGGAGATGAGCGTGGCTGAGACTGAAGAGGATGACGAGGCACCTCACGTTGATATGAACGAGTTGCTGGATGACTTTGATGAACTTACAGTGGAAGACCGGCCAATGCAAGAATAGGGCCTACATGAATGAAAAGAACTGCTTTGATTTCCATGCCAAAACGTACCTCTGGTTGATGAATGTTGAAATTTCGTGATGGTACCTGTGCTCAGATGAATGAAGGAATGTCATCGAGTGATGATCCAGAATGTGGTTTCTGGTCAGTTTTGCGGAACTTCTCCCTTGACTTCTGGCGTTGAATTCGTCGCTTGGTGAGCCCAAATGGATCGTCGTTATCGAAATCTTCTTGACCATCGCGACCTTTGGTTACTTTGCGTGTTTCGCTTTCTCCAGTTGCTGTCGTGGGCCGCTTGACACCAGAGCCCGACCTCGGAGCTGTATTCATGGCCGATTTCAGTACCGGGGGAGTACTAAATGCTGTTCGTGGTGTTGAACGCGGCATGGCTGGACTAGATGTATCCGTCGTGCGAGATGCTCTCGTATTCAGGGTGCGTGAAGGCGTTGTCAGATTCAAGTCGTCTCCATCATCAGTCTCGTCACCACCTAGAGAAATGTGTCTCTTCTTCGCCGAAGACGGTTTAGATTCCTGCCTCAATCGTAGTGGGCTAATCTTCTGGGAATTAAACCCTGCCGAGGCCCTCGTCGCAGCAGTATGAGCCAGCCCTGTTGATATCCATTTGTGCTCCTTTCTCGGACTTTCCATGAGACCTTGAAGACTTGATCCTGCATAAGGAGAGTCTTCCTTCTCATTGGAGTCTTTACCCAGGAGCTTGCGCTGCTTGGCGATGCGGCGCACACCCTCCTGACGTTGTCGTGTGAGGAGGGTAGCTGCGCCCACTACAGGCCTTTCAATCTCACGGATTGTGTCTGCGTTTTGGTGTTTAGCCAAATTCTTCAGACGGCTGTATTCTGAAGCATGGATGTGAAGTGTAAACTGGTGAGCCATGTTGAGAAATTCGTCTTCTACTATACGATATCTGTCATCATGACGAAGACCTGGTCTCATAAATCTAGGTTTTGGTCAGTGCAGGTTTCAGTACGAGTTTGGAAGTGGGAAGGACCTTTCTTTTGGCGGCTCTGGTGGAGGTGACGTTGATGGACTGCGTGTGGCATCTATAAGCTATTGTCAATTGTTTTGCGATGGGGATGAAAGTGAGGAACTTGAGATACCTTCTGTCTCTATTACGCGCTCGCGACGCGGTTTCTTAAGGGACACTGAGGGTGTACTTGGATAGGGCGATCGCGATCGCGATGGTGTGGGCAATGGGCTCTCTGATATCACCGATGTTTTCCTTTCGGGGCCCAAAGGAGTAGAATCAGTCTTCCACGGCAGTTTTCTTCCCATGGTTCAAGTTCATTATTGGTGAGGTTGAGAATGTAGGTAGTTGAATGGTGGCAAGTGGTGGGGTTGTTTTAGGCACCGCAGCATCGGGCTAAACGGGAGACGTCTATTAGACCTTCAGTTACACTTTCCAACACAAATAAGCAAGACAGTGCTCAATTCACACCCTCTCGTGGATATCAGAACCTAGGAATGAGGAATTCAAGTACCTAGGTACTGAATCCGGGATATGCTGTGCTTTGTTCTGTTGACTTGTGAAATGGAATAGGCTCAAGATCGTCGTTCCCTGTGAGAGATGGGAACAGAGGTAGGTAGGTATGAGACCAAGTCAGAAAACTACCACAAAAATCTAATCCAAATGGCCAACAAGTTTGCGTTTGTATTTTCCATTTTTCTTTTTCTTTTCTTTTTCTTTTCTTTTTCTTTTCTTTTTCTTTTCTTTTTCTTTTCTTTTTCTTTTCTTTTTCTTTTCTTTTTCTTTTCTTTTTCTTTTCTTTTTCTTTTCTTTTTCTTTTCTTTTTCTTTTGAGTTCTCATTAAATAGAGGCTAGGTGAATGAGCTACGATACAAACTTGCCAAAAGCCTAACCAGAGACTAATGCTGTTTGTTTAGCCTTACCAACGTGCATTCATTCGGTAAATCAAGTATCTGTCACTATTTGATATGAGACTCAGCAGAGCTACTGGTACATGCTCTTTGTAGAGCTCCTCTTCGGGTGTTTACAGCGTGAGTGTCATATCCTTTTGTACAATCTCTACTGAGCTGAGTATACAAACGGAGAATGAAACAAACTTACGGCTTATTGATAAGCCTTCGAAATCTTGTATCGATAGCAGTTCACGATTTCTTGTTATGCTGTGGCTTTTTTTTTTTTTTTTTTTTTTTTTTGAAGAAGAAGAAGAAGAAGGCGCCAGGAAAATAACAATACTTGCAAGTCGCAGCTGTTACTGGACGCATTCTATCACAAGGAATGCAAAAGAACGAATGTAAGTCCACTGGACAAGCATGTCTACAAGTAAATAGAGTTGATTTTATATCGAAATAACTGTGAATCATATAGTTCTATTTCTAGACTAAGAGATATATTTCCGTGCGAGTTTGCTGTCTGCTATAGTCGCCAATCTTAACGAGATTTTGTATACACCAAGGAGATCACAACATTCCGACAAAGTCCTTTCAAGAAAAACAGGTATGACTTAGTCCTAAAGCACTTTCTGCTACATGAATTAACTTGAGTCATTTTATTATGTTTACGGTAGAGGCTAGTTTAGGATGTAAACGAATAAGAGGGAATATCACTAAGTACTTACGTTATATGTTGGCCCCAAAACACTTCCAGGTTATTCTAAGGACTTATCAATTCACTGTCATGGTACAGAACTTAGGAATCAACTTGGCTAAGAAGTTTACAATACAATTATAAGATCTTTGGCAGCAAATCTGTCTGGAGAACTCACCGCGGCTAAACTACCTACCTATTATAGTACTAACTCGATGATTCCTCAGCTAGCTCTTTAACAAGGCCCTGCTACGTAGTAATTAGGAAACTGGATTCCGAGTTCTGCATGCCTAACCGAACCTTCTAATAAGAACAACGCCCAGATAAGAAAACTGTCATGTCCCCTGCTACAGCAGCTCATCCCGGGCTATTTCCATCTTAATCATATCCATACGCAAGGTGCACGATCAATGGCGAGACCCAACTAACGTTTCTCTTACCCCATGATATCTTAATTTTCCCTTACTCCAGTCACCCCCGGTATCGGACAAATCCCGTTGATAGTGTCTAAGTTCCCCAAGTTCCTTCAATGTACCTCTTTCCTGACCCGCAGCAGTGGATACGCAGTTGTGTAATAGTCCAAGGGAAGATTCTCTCTCTCTTTTTTTTTTTTTTTCTTTTCCTCCGAGTGAAAATGCTTCTGTAAATTTCATGATATTCGGGACTTGTCGGAGCGTCGTATGGATCCTATGTTGTAAAGCTGCCTGTATATGACATAAGGGAAACTGAACAAACAGCAAGTCATTGCAGACGGTCAGTTTTTCAAGATACCGTTTCCCCAGTCAATAGGTTCGCTTCAACACTCCGTCTCCACCGTCAAAAACTTCCCTTCCGCCGGTTTCCCCCGTATCTTTTTCATGATTGAACTTGGCTATCGTTGCTACACGCCCCCCCTGTCCCCGGACAAGCGAGCGGCTCCCATGCGGGGAAAGGATAAAAATTGCATCGCAACATGCGGGGGTGGGCTCTCTAGAGAGAAAAACCAAAAAGTCCAGCCAGTTTCTTTTTCCTTCCCCAGACAGGAGATGGTAACAGGGGGAAAAAGGGAGTGCGCGGCAATACCCTCCCTCACGGTGAATCGGCGTCTAGATACCGCGCCGGCGGTAGATACATCACAAGCCCGGCGAACACACAGAGAACAAGTCATCTTCCACCCCGAGACGGCGAGGTTTCCCCGAATTCTATTTTAGCGACCTTATGTCGTTGTCCAGCCTCTTCTTGTCCAGTATGAAACCCGTGCTCGCGTCCGTTTTTGGCAACTCCTATAGCAAGAATAGGAGTTATTTTACCTAATGAAGCAGGACGTTCCTGTTTGTCCAAGGTGAGAGGCGGGCCAATCACAGGCTCGAAACGCATATCGCACCTCTCGAAGCGGCATCGAGGTGTTCATGCTATCTGCGGGTCAAGATCCGGCCCACGCCAAGATAGCTCCTTGATTCACGATAACCAAAGAATTTCTGCTATCTTGATCTTTGTTCTAGTGTATCATTACCCGACATTACGTAGAGTATTGATGAACAAGTAGCTGAGTTTGCAAATGCATTTGCTTGCAGTCAAGGTATATTAAAAGCCGTCAATAGCATGCATAAACAAGGATGTCCAGTGCTTTGCAGAGTCCTCTTCATAATAGGTGCGATAATAAGCTATAATCCAAACGCCGAGCTTCTTCCAGGGTCTTGTATTCGACCACATCCCATGAGTTCATGCACCAATCTCCAACACTCAACTTCTAGTTTAGCCTTTAGAGATCTATGCAGATTCTCTTACCACCTTATCAACAGCCTTAGCAAAGTAGTCGACATTGTTGTCGTTGAGACCAGCCATGCTGATACGACCGTTCTTGGTCATGTAGATGTGGAACTCTTCTCGGAGCTTCATCACTTGTGACTCACTCAACCCGGTGAAACTGAACATGCCGATCTGGTCGGTAATATGATTCCAGGTACCAGGTGTCTGGAGCTCCTCTAGCTTAGCTCGCAGAGTATCGCGCATGCTGATGATGCGGCCTGACATGGTGCGCAGGTTCTCCTCCCACTCGGCGAAGAGGTCGCGGTCGTTGAGGACGGTGCTGACGATGCGAGCACCATACAGAGGAGGATTCGAGATCTCAGATCGCTGGAGGATGGCTAGTTGAGAGCCGATGCGAGCGATGGTGTTTGAGGCGTCACCAGCGGGGGCGGTAATGGCGTGGAAGCAGCCGGCACGTTCGCCGTAGAGGCCAAAGTTCTTGGCGAAACTCTGAGCAACAACAAGTTCGAAGCCCTGCTCAACGAAGTATCGGATAGCCCAGGCATCTCGGACAAGATCACCAGAGGCAAACCCTTGGTAGGCAGTATCGAAGAAGGGGAAGTGGTTTCGCTCCTTCATGATAGCAGCAATCTCGGTCCATTGCTCCTGGGTAGGATCGACACCAGTAGGGTTGTGTGCGCAGGCATGAAGGACGAAGATGGATCCTTCGGGGGCAGACTGAAGAGTCTGCTTGAACCCCTCGAAATCAAGGCCCTTGGTCTCCTTGTGGAAGTAAGGGTAGGTATCAATTGAGTGGCCGACATTCTTGAAGATCTGGTGATGGTTCGCCCAGGTGGGATTTGAGAGGTAGACAGTGTGGTTGCCCTTGTAGAACCTGGCTAGGAAGAGAGCACCCAAGTGCACGGCACCGGTACCAGAGATTGTTTGCAATGTTGTGGAGCGCTTCTCCGAGATGGCGGTGGAGTCGACGCCAAAGACCAGCTCGGCGGCCTTGGATGTGAAGCTGGGAATACCCGCGATCGGGGCATACTCGTGGTTGAGTTCAGGGTCGTTTCGGAGGATCTCATCAGCCTATGACGCACGTGGGGTTAGCTCCAATTCCAAGACTCAAGATTTGCGCACAAGTCCGTGGCGGCGGGGCTGTCGGGGCATGTTGTGACGCATATTCGCAGGAGAAGGATCCAGGCAGCGCATTGTGGAAAGCTGCTGGCCCCATGACCTGAAAATCGCAATGATGCGAGGGTTGTGAAGCAAACTGGACCTTGAACGGATCCGCTTCGGAAGCGTCATCCGGGCGAGGCCATGCTTGAAGGCAATGCGTTCGCGGAACACAATGCATGTGTTGTATGCTATCTGGGGTTTGAGGCTTGCAAGACTATGCGGCTGAGGGATAGTAGAGGGCAGTGTCGTGAAAAATAAGTGCAAGGAGGTACAGAAGATGGATTGGCGCGATATTCATACCTTCTTGACGACTGGCAACACCCAGGGCTTTGCGTTCTCATCTCTATAAGCACCGATGCCCTAAACAAAAAAGCATAGGTTAGCAATCGCAATCATACTTTGGGAACCCCCAGACGGAAAGGTTACGTTAGAGGGCGCTCAACTTACAAGATCGATCTTGTTAGGGCTGTCGTCGGCCTTGTAAGCTCGTGCAAGACCAAAGAGAGGGTCTTCAGGAGCCTGGGGCACGACTTCGGCAGGGAAATTTGTAGTAGAAACCATTTTGGGCGAGAGGTGACGAGCGATAGAGTTGAGACGAGAGATGGAGGAAGATGAAGAAGAGGTCGGGGCCGTTTTATTATCAGTCGAGCTCGAGCTTGAGGTACTGCTCTTGCCAGACTGAGTCTGACGGGGTGTACTCAGTGACGGTGTCATAGTGGGCTGCGGCCCTGAGGATTCTCGATTTAGGGGGGTGAGGAAGAGGGACCTTGGGGTCTTGCGGCGCCGTGTCCGGTGGCCTGGGTGGAACCAGGGGGGCGTGTGTCTTATGTGGATTTGTGGGTGAATGTGAAAGATCCTAAGCCCAGGTGAACTGAGGTGAGAGCTATTGACCCTGTAGGAGTGTGCGTCTTGGGTTTGGGGAAACAAAACAGGTACCTAATAGTAACTTTTGTCAGTAAGTTACGGACCGCGTCGGTTAATGATGTTGGAGAGGTTGCTAATAAAAGCCTGTTTGGGGCAATTAGTTGACGAGGGAATGTTTCAATTCGCCCCCCGAAACGTTTCTCAACACTCTTCCCGTGTAAGAGACTCGAGACTATTATGGCTGCAAGACACTTCCTCACAGAGCCCAACGTTCCTTATCTCAGGAACCTAGTGGCCATGAAGGCTCAAACTCCGGGTAGGAGAATGAATATCCACATGGCTATGACTGTTGGGTAAACCAGATTCTGGCCTGATGCAATTGGTCATATCCCCTAGGCACTTGATGCAGGCGGGCAAATAGGGCGCCGTTATTCCGGACCACTGGAGCTCTCGGGGGAAGGGGCATGCCCGCCCGATGCCAAATAGAGGTAGAAGGTGGGCTGAGCTCACCGGGGCGGGCTGTTGTTTTGTCATTGATGCTATCGTTGCATGGGTAGAATTCAGTACCATCAGGTACAGAATAGAACAGCAAACGACTTATGCTTGTACCTGTGCTTGTGTATGGGGGTGCGTGCGTGGTTGACTGAGACTGGAGCTCAACTCGAATCAACTCAACAGGGACAGGCCTAACGGACCAAGGGCAACCATAGGAAAACTTCTTGCGTTTGTAAAGAATTTGACAACTCACCTTCCAAGCTGGTGTACCTTTGTGGTTTCCGGAAGTTCCTGGCTCGTTTCTTAGGTGTTCGTAACGTATAGCTGATCTTTCCGAAGTGATGTTTCGTTTATAAATAGGTCTGAAGTATTCGACACAGCAAACGAGGAAGAGATAATATTAGTCGAGCAATAGTTTATGATGATCGGACTCGATGATTTGTGCGAGTCAACCCGAGACGAGTCTGCGATTAAATCGAATATGCGGCGGTACAGCTATTGAACTTTGTATAAAGATCGTGAAACCGGTGAAAATGAAATCGTCAGTTAAGAAAGACGTGATCGGGCCTTTCTTTAAATTACGCGCGCCCAGAATTTCAATAATTACGGTTATCTCTTCCTTGAATTGCGACAATCCCATCTTTTATGCTTTGTCTGTTCTTGGCTATCTCAACCTCAAACAGGCATACCGAAAATGCTCCGCGAGCTTGTGAAAAAGCTTGTGAAGCTCCATCACGTCAGAGCTATCCGTTGTAATTGCCTGCCCGCCTACCTAGGTTGGTTTGCGAGGTCACCTCGGCTCCTTGCAGTCCAACGTCACGCGGGAAATGGAGCTGCTGACCGACAACCGTAACCTCACCGAGGTATGTACTGTTTCGTACATTTTGTGACCTCAAGTTGGCATGGGGCATGGGTGACGGTGAATTTAGATTACGGAGCCAGGCTGACGTAGTGCTTTATCCGTTCGAGTAACTGATCCCATGTTCCAAAATTTGTGGAGAGGATCTTTGAACTGTTTGAAACTGGGTATCAGTTTGCAACTCATTTGTGGTCTGATCTGTGGTCCCTTCAACTCACATGTTTGAATCTGATCTACAGTACACATCTCATTTAACATCACGGCTGATACGTTTGATTATCTTTGACCGTTCCACAAGGTACCATACCGTAACCTGTTTATCCAAGTTTCATCACCGTTGGGTTGGATCGACAATTTACGTTAAAATCTCTCCAGTTCTTCCCCAAACCCCTCCCCTCCTCTACTACATAACCAAGACTCCAAATGGATCCATTCCCCAGGGGGAAAAAGTGAACCCAGTTCATTCTTCCAGACCCCTTCCATTCGATTCACTTCCCTACCGATTTAGACAAGTTACAGCGCACATGAATTGCCAGTACCGAGTGGCTCTGGCGGCCCCGGACGCCCCGTTACCGTCCTGTCACGGGGAAGTAAAAAAAATCTTAGACAAAACATCTCGGGGCTTTAGAATGCACTGTTGGGTAATAGCTGGGCCAGCTTCAGCGCCTAGTTACACGCGAGCCTCCGACTTCGCCCGGCTAAAACGTAACATGATGAATTTGATTAGTCGTATGACTCTGCAGCTTGCAATGGCCTTTGCGATGTCTATGCGAAGTTCATCTCATTCGAATCTACATCTGAATCTTGAACTGCCCCTGAGACCTCAGAAAGTTTCAAGGGTCCTGGCGCTGGGCCCGCTTTACCCGCCAGCATTATTGGATGACAAACATTCTGCATCGTATGTCTTTGTATTATCGAATGTTGAATCTAGCCAGAGCTGAGACACCAGACCAATTGACTCAAAGAGAGGAGGTGTGATTTGAATCCGAGATATTAAAGGAAAGATTGCCGGCATGAGATGAAATCGCCTTTCACAGAGCAAGGTATGCCAAGTTGATATTATGCAAGCACCATTACTGTACATCAGCAAACGACTTCAGTCGCTGCATCTACGGAAGCACTTGTGACTATCATGAGATTGAAACGAGGCTTTTGCTTCTGGTCAGTCATTCAAACAGTTGTTTTGGGGGTCCTTGCTTTGCAATGACCTGTCATCACTATTTACATACACATATGCCGGTTTTTAACTCATATGCCATTATAGCCATTATACACTCCATCAACTTGCTTACCTTGATGTTGTCGATGAATTAAGAGGCAAGTATGCGCTCAGTCGTTTTCCTGTTTCAAGGCATGACCAATTCCGTTTGAAATGTACGGCTTTCAACTCAAAATGATTATTGGACTTCAGGGCCTAGTATTTCCCATTGGTTCTTTGGACAGCGTGAATATTAGTTGTAACAAACCACATATATGCTGTGTTTCTCACTATCCTATCAGTTTATGGTAGAGGAATATAGTTGATTGTGGTTCCCACACCCTCCAAACTATTAATGCACAGCAGTCTGTATTGCTTACTCACCCTTTATGTGATAGACAACCTAAATTACCAGATCCCAAAGGACCAGGAAAGCACACAGTCCACTTGCTGCAAAGAATGTATATTTTGCTGGACTTGCGCGCTGTGTCGCTTTTTTTAGTTCCTTATTACCACCACCCACGTTTTCTGTAGTTGCAAATGAGTCTGCGACAAGCTGGTCTATATGTGCCGACTGAGTCGCGAGATTGTTCACGAGAAGCGACTGCAGCTCAGCTATTTCGAGCAACGACTTCTCGGCAGTTCTATTATACGAGCGTTAGCTCACATTCTCAGACGAAATCCATTTCCCCATGGGCGCCGCCCATGGGGTGGCGCTGTGCTTGGTCTCTAGTGCAGATGTAACCAAGCAAGGGGTGTGCTTATGGATATCGAAAGGACACACGACACGTACCTGACTTTGTCTAAACTATTCTCAAAATGTTTCATCATGTCTTGGTTCCCTGCCTCAAACATCTGAATCTGCTCCTCCGTCAACCCCTGGCTCGGGAACTGGCTGTCTTCGGACTTAGGGATCGGTGCAGCAGGGGCGGTTTGGGAGTGTCGTCGGGCAGATGGAGGGAATTCCGCAAAGTCTCCAGCGATAGTGGCCCCAGACCTTGAAAGCATGCTGCGACCTTTTTCCAACTCTCGCTTTAGACGTGTTTCCATCATTGTCTGTTGTGTTCGGCAACATAGCTCGAGTCGTTGTCGTAAAAACCACAGGATACCATCTCGGTGAATTCCCAAATCTCGTGCCCTGGCTTCAGCTTCTGCATGCTCCTGTGTTTTGCTGCTGAGGATGCCACCCGAAGCCCATGATCCAAAAGCTCCTAATCCTCCATATTTCTTCCGGATTATAGCTGATTCGGTCTCACGCCGTAATTGTTCGGCCTCGTCGAGAGCACGAATGCCAGCATTCAGCTCTCGAATCATCTGTTTCGCATTGGCGTCGACTTCTTCCCGATCTCGGTCTGTAAGCACACGTGTCTGTTCTTTTGCGACTAGAGTATGTGTCTTCCGTGGCCGCGCGGTGGATAAGTAGGCTTGTCGTACATCTTGAAGCTCGCGATGCAGGCTTGTAATATGCGAGTTCTGGGTACACTAATCAGCTAGAAGGTTCAAGAAACAAGTACGTGACTGACAATTCTATATGCCTCTTTTAAGAAACCATCGATGGCATCCAAGGTGACACGGTTTCTTGTTTCCGGCGCATTTCGTTCCCTCAGGAGCTCATTGAAAGTGACGGTGACATTCATGGCGTTTGCTACGAATTTGCCCAGGGCGAAATTTGTCGCAGAAAGAACAGTGGTTGGTGAACCCGAGATTCTCGATTGGTGTTGTTAGAGACTCATGTGTTCAAGTCTTTGTCCGAGTATTCGTTCCAAGCTCTATCATGAATGAGGGTCCAAGGTTGTAGACACCATGGCTGGATTGGTATGAAGCTCTGACGCACTTCGAAGCAAGCTCCACGTGGCTTAGTCATCGAGCATTGGAATGCCGAACAAACCAATCTTCGTTTGTCATGCAACCTCTTAACAAGTTTGCGTATAATGTTTTACAATCAATCAAATTATAGGCATTTGGTACTCCTCCACTCTTTGAAATATTTTATAAACAACGGTCGACTTTTATCTTCCAGCTTCAAGGTATACATAGAGAGCAATAAATCATGTTGGCACAAGTCTCAGCTTCTCAAAGACTGGATAACATACCAAAATTTGCATTACTTGGTCACTAACCAAGAGATAAGATGCCTACTTGATAATGAGTCTCTTGCTACGCCCCTGGCCATTAAAAATTTGAAGATGAGGCCCAAAGTAATGTTGAAAGGCGGATCGGAGCGGAGCTCGGCATAAAGTGGAGACACGCCGGGTCCGTGAACGCAACTTTGCCGGTTCGTTACGGAAATAGAAGCCAAGAAAGCCGGAAATAAAATTTCTATCACGATGAACGTTCTCCGATCGCGGGCAAATTGTTTGGTAGTAATAAAAGACTTGTTTCCCAATTCTCGGCGTCTATTTAATCATGCTTATCGCATGCTCTATACTTGTCTTTAGCAAAGATGAACGAGAAATCCGAAAACCAGCCTGCTTCCAACGCCGAAAACCCTCCGAGACATGGCCATGACGATATCAGCATACAAAGCACTGAGTCGGAAGCCGTAGGAGGCCTTGATGATAACAATATCGAGAAGCTTGACAGACCGCCAAACAATGGTTTAACAACTCAAGCTGACGAGATGCCAACGGGCGACCCTGAGAACATGACCAGAGTCTCAAGCGGCCCAGCATACAGCATTTTCTCCCAGAATATGAAAAGATGGATCTTGGCTTTGGTCACAACAGCTAGCTTCGTCTCCCCCATGACGGCCAACATTTACTTCCCCGCAATACCCCCAATAGCCGAAGATTTGAACATATCTATATCGCTTGCCAACCTCACATTGACATCCTATATGATATTTCAGGGGTTGTCCCCGACCATATTTGGCGATTTCGGTGATATGGCCGGCCGTCGGCCGGCTTATATATTGGCCTTCTTGATTTACATATGTGCCAACATAGGTCTGGCTCTACAACGTAACTTCGTTGCGCTCCTGATCCTTCGTTGTGTGCAAAGCGCGGGCAGCAGTGGAACTCTGGCCCTTGGCTTTGCTGTTGTAGCAGATATATCCTCAACAGCTGAACGAGGAAAATATATGGGCATTGTTGGAGCCGGCATTAATGTTGGTCCTGCTCTTGGACCAGTGCTTGGTGGTATACTGAGTCAGTACCTTGGATGGCCTGCAATCTTCTGGTTCTGTGCCATCTTCTCTGGTGTCTGGATGATTCCTTTTATCCTCTCTGCTCCCGAAACATGCCGTACAGTTGTCGGCAATGGTTCGATAGCACCGCCGAAGTGGAACAGGCCACTGCTTGATCTTTACAGCCACCGTGATGACATGCCGAGTCAGAACATCCCGAAACAAAAGTTGAAGTTTCCCAACCCACTGAAGACACTCTACATCGTCTTCGACAGAGAAATGGCCATCATCCTATGTATCAATGCAATTATCTATCTTGCTTTTATTTTAGTGGCGGCCACTCTATCGACACTCTTCAAAGAGATATACGGTTATAACGACCTTCAGGTTGGTCTCTGCTATTTGCCTTATGGCTTTGGCTGTGCCTTGGCCGTAGTTGGTCAAGGCTACGTACTGGACTGGAACTATCGACGAATTGCAAAAAAGATAGGCTTTACTATTAACCGCAAGAGAGGGGATGATTTGGGCAAGTTTCCAATCGAGACTGCGCGAATACAGCCCGTATATCCTACACTACTCGCTGGTATCTCGACGCTTGTAGGGTATGGCTGGGCTTTGCAGGTTGAAGCTTCGGTCGCTGTTCCACTAGTTCTTGTTTTCCTTATTGGCATGTTCGTCCCAACTTCGTTCAGTGTTCTCAACACTCTTATTGTTGATCTTAACCCACAAGCTCCGGCTACAGCAACTGCTGCTAACAACCTTGTGCGATGTATGTTTGGAGCCGCAGCTACTGCAGCCATTGACCATATGATTGCAGGAATGGGTAGAGGTTGGTGCTTCACATTTCTTGCGCTAATCAATTTGGCCACGATCCCAGCTTTGAGGATTGTTGATAAGAGAGGTATGCGATGGAGAGCAGCAAGGGCGAAGAGAGAAGCAATGAAGGCGACATAACTGTGCAAGTCCTCTTGATTTATCTAGTCACTTATCGTTTCAATACATGTTATAAAGCTGCCACAGCGAACTCGAGGGGTTCTCTTTGCGCCTCCCACATAAGCCAGTCGGAGCGCGTTGTTCTAGACAGTGTTAGTATTGAAAAAATAGGCAGAGACAATTCCTTACGGTAATAGGCCCATGGCATTAATCTTCCAAATTCCGACCCCAAGGGCAACCAGCTGGCATACCACGTACACAAACTTGACCTGTATCAATTGAGAAGAAAGGGACTCTGATTGGAAGCGCTCGAAGGCCTGGTTTGTGTTCATCAAGCCCATCAAAGGGTTCTTGAAGGCCATGAAGACCATCATGATGCTGAAGATCTGGAGAGAGTTGCCCGACATGTACATCATGATGGCAGTCATAGGCAGACCCTTGACAGGAGCCAGCGCGACTTCCCAGGCCTTTTTGAGCTTCAAGGTTTCCATCTCAGCGGTAGTCGGGGGCTTGCGGGGCTGAACTTTGACAGCATCCTTGTTCTTCTGTATGTTGTGTTAGTCGTTTATTATCATTAACATGCTATGGTGAATGCGCGTGCCTTTGAGTGGGTGACGGTTGTTCCGGAGCTGAACCCAGGAGGGTCCTGGACACCAGATTGCTTTGACTTGGCGGCGGGAGGGCTCTCGAGTTGAGAGACCCAGATAGGGGCGATGGATGAGCCGGCCATGATGTAGCGATTACGATTTCGACGTTTGATGATAGAGATTCAAGGTACCGGATTGGAGAGTGAGGCTGTTAAATGGTTTATGTTGAAGGAGAGCAACATTGCCTGTATTGATTGGGTCAAGTTGATCATTGATGACCGTGCGGCATGGGACATGTGGCGTAGCTGTGGCAGCTGCAATTTCGGCTTAATTGCAACCCACTATCTTATCAGTTCCTATTTGGCTTACATTACTCGAGTCTAAGGTAGCGATCCCCTTTCCCACCTCCGACGCCGCCGATTCGAGACGCAAACCTTGAAAATACGATCACGATAAACGTCGCATAGAAATTTGAGGAAATCAGCTTCTCCTGCGGTCTCTCGAGCCAAAAAGAATCCTCATAGCGATCATACACGACCGAGAAGCGACATCACCGCGACTTGTAACTGTTGGCATCTGGCACACATGTGACCGTCCCCTCCTATCCGCCATCCACCATCCACCCTCTACGACTTCTTTGCGCTGGGCAACACATCCCCGTCCAATTAGGTTGTGAATATCGAAAAAAACGGCTGAAAATACTTGGAAGAGTCCAAAGTGAGGGGCTGTCAGGTATAGGGCGACTATTCCACATTCAACTTTACCAAAACCCAGTCCCAGTCGCAGCATAGCCTTTATTTGGGATACAAGTACAACACCATGTCGAGCTCCGCCGGTGGAGGGGACTCCAAATTGTTTGCTCGAGTAAGCCTTCCCGTCCTTCTACCATGTCTCAGCCTCGTAGGACCTGAGCTCATATAAGTCCCTGATCCTCCACTACACTGAAACTCGACTTTGTCTCCTTTATCCCCTTCAGCTTTTGCGCGGACCTTGTTGCGCAAAAAGCCTTCGTTACATCAGATCATATTTCCTGATTCAATGTCACTATCGATACATGGTTTTGCCACAGCGCGAACCATGCGATGGCCGACATGTTCCTTGCATATATGCCCCCAAAGTCAATCTATGATGGCCCAAGACTAAATATTATGCAGGGCAAAGTTGCCGAGCTACGTCTCGAGCTGAACAGTGGAGGGAAGAAGGATAAAAATTACACGGGCAAGAAAATTGCCCTCAAAAAGATTGTCGCAAACATGACCATGAGTAACAACGATATGGTTGCGCTATTCCCTGATATCATTGGATGCATGGGTATCCAGAGCCTGGAAATCAAGAAGATGTAAGATGCTTGGTGATAGAAGTTGGTCAATAACTAATAAGAAATAGGTGCTTCTTGTTTCTGGTCAACTATGCCAGAATAAGACCTGAAATTGCCGTGAAGGCGATTCCCGTATTAGAACATGTTAGTACGTTGAAGGTCGCTTTGGGCAAATACTGACGATTTTTTAGGACATGGAAGACCACAACCCTTTGGTGCGGGCATTGGCTCTTCGAACAATGTCTTACATCCATGTCAGAGAGTTTGTTGAGGCTACTGTGCCAATAGTCAAGCATATGCTGAAAGATGGCGATCCATATGTGCGAAAAACGGCTGCTTTCTGTGTCGCTAAACTCTATGACCATGACCGACATATGGTGGAGAACTCGGACCTTATTGATCGTCTGAACTCTTTGCTACGGGATGACAACCCAACAGTTGTTGCGAGCGCTCTGGCTGGACTGATGGATATCTGGGAACGAAGTGATGCCATCAAGCTTACCATCGACTACAGCAACGCCTCAAAGATGGTGGCCATTCTTCCTGATTGTTCCGAGTAAGATTAACCGCAGTGCGCTTGTGTGAGCATCGCTAATCTTGTGTCAACAGATGGGGTCAGACATATATCCTAGAGGCTCTTATGTCCTATGTGCCACAAGAATCCGGAGAAGCGGTACTGCTGGCGGAACGAATATCACCACGACTGTCGCATTCTAATTCGTCGGTGGTGTTGACCTGCATTCGGGTGATTCTGTATCTGATGAATTATATCGCCGATCAGAAGCAAATCTCGGCACTCTGTAGGAAGCTCTCACCACCCCTTGTCACACTCCTCGCCAAGGGCCCTGAGGTTCAGTATCTTGCGCTGCGAAATGCTTTGTTAATTCTTCAACGACGACCTGAAGTGCTCCGAAATGATATCCGTGTCTTTTTCTGCAAGTACAACGATCCTATTTACGTCAAGGTCACAAAACTGGAACTTATCTTTATGCTCGCCAATGAGGACAACATTGATGAGGTGTTGACAGAACTGCGAGAATATGCCACTGAAATCGACGTTCATTTCGTGCGGAAGGCAGTGCGTGCTATCGGTAAGCTGGCAATTAAGATTGAACCGGCTGCGCGACGATGCATCAACTTGCTTCTCGAGCTCGTGGCAACCAAGATTACATATATCGTGCAGGAAGCTACGGTGGTTATCCGAAACATCTTTCGAAAATATCCCAATCAGTATGAGTCTATTATCAGTACTCTCTGTGAGCACCTCGACTCATTGGATGAGCCTGAGGCCAAAGCAGCCATGGTTTGGGTTATCGGCCAATACGCAGATCGGATCGAGAACAGCGATGCCTTGCTAGAAGACTTCCTGTACTCATTTGCGGAGGAACCCGTGGAAGTACAGTTAGCCTTGCTAACAGCTACAGTGAAGTTATTCATTCAGCGACCAACCAAGGGTCAAGAGCTGGTCCCCAAGGTTCTGAAGTGGGCAACTGAAGAGACGGACAACCCTGATCTTCGGGACAGGGCGTATATGTACTGGCGCTTGCTGTCGACAGATATGAATGCGGCGAAGCAGATCGTGATGGGAGAGAAACCAGCGATTACGGCCGAATCAGAAAGACTGGACTCAGCGACGCTTGAGGAGATGTGTCTGAATGTGGGAACTCTAGCCACGGTCTACTTAAAGCCAGTGCAGACCGTGTTTAGATCTGCTCGACCTCGCAAACTCCAGGACTCTCCCGCTCTGCAGAAGCAGAATCTCCTTGTGTATGGAGACAGCCAGAAGAGTATAAGCATGTTTGGCAACGCCGGAGCGGCAACGGATATTGACCCAAGAAGCCGAAACCCAACATCGGGCAATGGCCAAGGGAACCTTGCACAGGCTGTCAACGACGCCGACGCCTACTTTTCAAGCATTGGAACCCAGCAGATGACACCGATGCACGTTGACCAAGGAGACGACGTCTTTGGGGGAGGTAATGGCCACTCGGCGGGATACGTGGTGAGCGCACATGCACCTCAGGCGGTTCTTCAGCCAGCTCAGGGTGCTGGTAGCAATGGTGATTTGTTAGTGCTATGAGTGATACCTTTGTATGCTAGTGATGGGAGGCATAGTCAGAAACCAAGCAGTTTAAGCATATCCGTATTAGGCAAGAATTTGGTATGGAACTTGTGACAGTAAGATCTGTGGGTCGTCCAGCTCCAACGGGTTGCTTCGTACATATAAGAGTTTATCCGAGCCTCTTATGTTGAATCTACGATAAATACCGCGAAACTTAATGATATTCTGATATTCGTACTACGAAAGTCTGACCTCATGGCGCTGAGGCTATCTACAAAGTTCCCCATTACCCCATCTTCTCACATCCTCTTCGATTTGAAGGGAGGAATCTGCGAGTGGCTGCTACAGGGAGCGGCGTAGACTCAATTCGGCTTGGCCCGATAACCTTATTGCAAATGGCAATTGGGGCGAAGCACATTAGCACAGTCAACCATTCTATTCAAAATCCTCTCTGAGAGGTCACATTTGACAAGGGGTTTTGAGGCGAAGTCTGGAGTACCTAGTCAAGTAGTCAAGTAAGCTAGATTCAGGCTTGGCTGTTGATCTGGCCTGGTCTGGTCTATCAAGACAGTGAGGAGAAAAGGGCGGAAAGATATATTGTGGATGAGTTGCAAGGATCTTGTGAGTCTATGCAAGTGGGCGAATCCGTGGTCTTCCGCGGGATATCCGACCCATCGGTGTATGAGCGGGCGTTCTGGGTCGTTGGAAAGGGGTCTCCTTGTGCCTTTTCCTCGGTGGGACTTTGGGGATTCAGGAACAAGCCCGAAGTGTAGTGAGGAAATCTTGAGGAGTGCATGCCAGTTGAGGACCTTGAGCTGTGCTGGATGCGCAACTATTGGCTATAGTTTATTTTGGGTTGGAGGGTAGGTAGAATATGATACTTTTCGTGTAAGTGGTTTACTGATTCATGAATGCAGCCTAATAGCGTCCGCATGAGGAGTCAAAGAGGAATATATGTGTTCAGGCTTGTCCAGATGTCATTAGGAATAAATCGGCCAGCGAAAGACAATACGAAAGATATTCACCATATTTGTCCTAGTCATGAGTAGTACCAGACGTTGTAGAGCGTTCTTCAAACCAATAAATAGTTTTTTCTTAGTCGAATTACAGTGTGCTGCCATACAGATGGCTTGGGCTGGCTGCTTCCATTCTATTTGCTTCGGGGCTAAGTCAGCGGCACGGCCGGCTTCTGTAGCCGCCACCTTTCTCTTCCACTGGCCTTGCCTTTACCTTGTCAATCCATCCAACTGGTAAAAAGAAAGTCCGTACGGTCTTATGGTAGATTGCGTGGGATTGCCAACCATATAGAATGAACAAGAGTTGAGAAGCCATCAGTCAGTAAAAAAACTCAAAGAGTGAGATGCTCTAAACTGTAAGATACAATGTTCTTAGAATCGTCATAGTAAAGGTAGGTCTACTAATTCTCTCTACCTACCTTGCTAACTTACCTTAGCGTCTACAGGTTTTTGTTACTGCTCATGTACCTGCCCAACTCAGCTTATGTAGGTGCTACCTTCCAGTTTACCAGTACCTACGAAAGGCAACTGTCTCGTCGTCCTACTAGAGGTTACTCCCGTCAAGTCTGTTTGGCAGGCAACTTCCTCTGACTTTACTCATGACGACTCTTTTCATTGTCCTATTTACAACATCAACCAAGAACAAACAATACTGTCTTTCGGTCTGATTCATTCTTATCATTGAATAATCAACATCTGTGACGGACACAGCTCGACTTGCTGAGCGTGTGAGTGAGTCCCAGTATCGGCTCGCCAAGCAGTTTATGGATCACGGATACGGCGCTGTATTTGGTGTCGTCACCTCGGTCTGGGTAGGAACTTACCTAGTTTAGCAATCTTGGCTGGCTTGCTTGCTCTCTACTTTCTCGCATTCATCAGAATTTTTCATGTATCCCTAACCGAATTTGCCGATACTCTCAACTGCCTCGTTATCTCTGCCATCGTTTTTGTGCCTGGAATCCAGCTTTCGTTAAATTGATCGACAAAAACTGTCAACAAGAGGCGCGTCCCCTTTCACTGCCGACTCGCCCTGCCTGTCTTTGTCTCTCGTCATTGTCACTTTATCGTTTCCGACAAATACAAGGGAGCCCTCTACCTAGTTCAAGCCAAGCGCCCCCTCGTTCCCCGTTCCCTGTCAGGCAAAGCGTCCAGCGACAGCGACACCACCAGGAGAATTGAAGTCCACTTTGTCGCACCGTCTCGCACTCCACTCAGGCTCCACGCTCCAGCCGCTGTCTGCCAGGGCTCCTTGGCTGCTTTGTTTTGCTTCGCTTGCTCAGTCTTGCTCTCTTGGCCTACAGTAGCTTGCTTGTTGCTCTGGTCCAGCACTGCACCACGCATCGGTTCACTGACACCACGTAACGCAAACCCGCGTTCCTCAGTTTTGCCTTGCCCGGTTGTCGCGTTGCATTTGCATCTGCTCTATGTCTGAGCGTTTTATCTGAGTGGACAAGACTCCGGGCCTTTCACTGCCCCACCCCCGGTCTTGCGGCCCCCGGCCTGGGCGATCCATCCTTAGCCATCTCCCAGCGAACTTGACGTCTTTCACTTTTGCTCCCGAGACCTGGCCACGCTACGGATATCAACCACATTCATCCACATCTCAATTTCCATCTACTTTAGCATTCCTCGTTTTCATACGCCTCTTTGGCCCACCATCCTCAAATAATCGCAATTTCGCCACGAATCGCATTGCTAGCCAACGAGCCGCTCGTTTACGTCTCTCCTACCCGCATTCGTCCCTATCTTGTGTGGTGTGACCTCAGATCACATCCTTACCACGTAGCCATCACCCTTCACTCAGTATGTCGGCTCCAGCGGACTCCACCATGAGTGGTGGTAAGGCTACGCCAGTTGAAACTTCACGGCTCGAACAGCCTAACGATGCGGTAGCCATGGAAAACATTGCCCAGCCCTCCGAGCAGACACCTGCCGACCACGCCCCCGAAGCCACCGATAAGCCGTCTGCAGCTGAGCCAGCGCCATCTACAGTTGTGCCAACAACATCCGAGAACATCGATCAGTCGACAGCCGCTGCATCGGCCTCATCGAAGGGAAAGGAGAAAGAGACAGGTCCTCCTCCGCCGCCAACCAAGCAAGACTCGAATTTGGGCATTGGACCTGCTGTGGACGATATCAGAGAAATTTCAGGGGGCTCCTCCGACGGACCCGTTTGCAACATTACTCTTCTTCTTACTTCAGGGAGCCGGCATCCGTACAAAATTGATGCTAAGTACTTAAGTCGGAGGAGCGTGGATATCCCAGACAAGACGGAGAGTGGCCTCCCAGACCCCTTCAGTATCAGCGTTTACACTCTCAAGGAATTAATATTGCGTGAATGGCGCAATGATTGGGAGGCAAAGCCCGCGAGTCCCAGCAGCATTAGACTCATTCATTTTGGAAAACTTTTAGACGATAAGGAGCAATTGAAAAGTAAGGTCCACCGCCGATCTGAGACATGGGGGATATCCTTTGCTAACTGCTTGATAGAGTATCAACTGTCGACCGAGAGTCCCAATGTTGTACATATGAGCATTAGACCACAGGACCTTGATGAAGAGGAACCTAAGGCGGGTAGTAAGAACCTCTCATCGAGTGGTGGTGATGGCCAACGTTCTCGGGACGGAAACTGCTGTGTCATCTTATGAGTGAACAGCACTTTTTCGACTCTAAGCAACTTCCAGACTAACTGTGTCCAACGCATGCTCTCACGAGAAGGACTTAGTCCAAAGGCTATTTTGTCATGTACTCAACGTTTTGAGTCAACGGAGTGCTTTTTAGCCACCATAGTCCTCACTTTAGTTGACGAACATTCGGGTGACACTTATTCATTCCTTATAATATTTTCTTGTTTTATTGTATTTACCAGCAGAAGCGAATGGCGACTCTGCTGTGGGAGAGACGGGGACACCGGAGTCTACATTGGCGTATCATTGTGTATTCTGAGTTATGGGTTCGTTATATTTGTGTTCTGTAATCTTCTTCTTCTTCGGTACATGGCCGATCGCGTTATCAATCACAGCGGATTCATAGGAGTATAGAAAGCATTCATATTGCGACTTGCATGGACTCATATTCTTAACTGCTGAACCACATCAGTTCTGTTGGTCGTGAGCTTTCTTAAGCCTGTCTAAAGTGTTGTAATTATGGTATACAAGGCGACGGCTATGCCGACGTTCCTTTTTGAGATAACCAAACTGCATGTTTACTGGATCTTGAGCTTCTTCTCCATCTCATCGTGGAATCCAGCAACAGCTCTTGTCTCGTCCCCAATGAAGACATCCTCCCAAGTAATGGTGGCATCGCGGCCCCTCAGAATATCCTCGTGAACGCTGGGCAGGCCGCTGCCGAGGGCCATGGGACGCCACTCGCCGTTCTGAACAATCTTGAGCTCCATGCCACGTCGAATGGGCTCAGCCATGCCGTAGGTACGTCTAAGTGTCTCCATTTTGAGAGACTCCTGGGTGGCCTCCCAGTTCTTCAGCCGGGCTTCGAGAGGGTGGGCAGAGGCGGGTGTGGACTTGGAGTCAAAGGGGGATGCGCCGACACCGTGGCGGAGAGTATCGTGGATGCCCGGGGCAGAAGGAGCAGAGGATGTGTGCGAGATGTGAGTGTAGGTCTGGGCGTTGGAGTTGCCGGGGACGATGCGCATTGCTTGAGACTGTGGCGGAGAGAGTTAGCTCCCGTAATATACTAAGAGGACGGGTGGTGCTGAAGCTTACCATTTTGATGTAATTGTTTTGGAAGGAAGTGGGCTATAGAACAGATGTGCGTCGCTAGATTGGTATTTTTGCGGTTTCTGTGGTTGTTACCTGTGGAGCGATGACGCGACGCTGATGGGCGGGTTGTTTGATAGATGAGGCTCAATGTGTGGTTGATGATGAATGCTCCAGCTTAAGGCAGCCTTGCGCTGGCGTTGCCGCACTTTGAGGGTACGTACCTTTTCCCGGCTCCGGGGAGCAAGGTGCAGGTCCGGCAGAAGGTACGTATTTTGACCCCAGCGCTTTGTCGATTAGGCCCACACAGCATCGTTACTACCTTAGGTAATTAATGATCCCGACCTCGCTCTAAGACGACATCTTTTACTCCTCATAGATAATGAGTTTTTTCTTTCCTTAAAGATACTTAGTTGCCATCATGAGGCCTATTCCGCCTCGTCCTCCGATCATTCGGATTGCCCGTGGCACATTTTATCGTCATCATCCTGATTCTGCATCATCACGTCCAAACCCACCTCTGTTTAGTGACCTGAGTTTCGAGTTGGCTTCCACGCCAAATTCATCTCGAAATTGGTGTATCGTAGGTCCATCTCTGTCCGGCAAAACAACGTTTCTTCAAGCTTTAAGGGGGAGATTTCTCTGTGAACCACCTGTTGCAAGATCGTATCCATACCTTTCTACCGAGGAAATACCCAAGCGGTTACGAACTCCGCAAAAAGCGATCCAGTATGTAGGATTCGATGTTGAACAGACCGGAGGAGGTTTAGGTGGTGGCGTTGCTACGAGTGCCTATCTTTCAGCCCGGTACGAGTCGAGACGAGAAATTACGGACTTTTCACTGAGAGACTTCCTCTTGGGCAATACGGAGCTTAATCCCATGGAGACGAACTCCGGCGATGATGAGGCTACTATCCCACCAGATCTTCTTTCTCGCGTTATCAAGGACCTGAAGCTTGAGCCCCTGCTTGATCTTCCTGTCTCATTCCTTAGTAATGGACAGGGTAGAAGGGCACGTATCGCTCGTGCCCTTCTAACCAAGCCCGAAGTGCTGTTCCTCGATGAACCATTTATGGGGCTGGATCCGCCTACAGTCTCAGGCTTGAGCCCCTTACTACACTCATTAGCTGAGAAAGCAAGCCCGCGTCTTGTTCTCAGTGCACGACCACAGGATCCTGTCCCCGACTGGATCACGCACCTCGTGTATCTAAGAACAGACTGCCAAGTGGGATCTATGGGACCCAAAGAAGAGGTTCTCGAAGGTCTCAAGAAATACATCCGTGGAGTCCGAAAGGGCGGGCTAACGGAAGATGAGAAACTACCGCTGCATTCACTTGTTGATATCGGTCGTGTACTACCATCAAGTGCTTCTGTAGAAAGTTCTGATCATCTTGTAGGAGCCTCATATAACGAGCTCGAACCAATAAATCCCAACGCTGAGCCTCTCGTGGAGATGTACGGTTGCAAAGTTCAATATCGTGGGAGGGTTGCACTGGGTAACTGGACACAGCAAACTCCCGATGGTTTTAAGGACGGCTTGATATGGACGGTCCGACGTGGTGAGCGCTGGGGAGTCTTCGGTCCTAATGGCTCAGGTAAAACAACCATTGTGTCTTTGCTGTGTTCAGATCATCCTCAGTCTTACTCTCTTCCCATTAAACTATTCGGAAGATCTCGTCTTCCAGAGCCTGGTTCGGGGCAAAGACCACTTACATTCTGGGATATTCAATCCCGAATTGGACACTCAAGCCCCGAAGTCCACCAGCATATGCCTCGAAACTTGACGGTGCGCCAAGTGATTGAGAATGCTTGGTCAGAAACATTCCGAGCGAAACCAAAGCTAGATGATGCAGCCAAGGACAAAGTTGAAGCGGCTCTTCGCTGGTTCGCACCTGAACTACATCCAAGCTATTCTTCAGCATCACAGGCGAGTCTCTCGTGGGCAGACGATTACATGTTTGGTGGTTTGTCTTTCAGTGCGCAACGTGTGGCGCTCTTCATAAGATCTATGATTAAGAGCCCAGACGTGGTTGTCCTTGATGAAGCTTTTAGCGGCATGGACGATGCGGTACGAGATAAGTGCACATTATTCCTTGAGCAGGGCGAAGCCAAGACTTATCGAGGTGAGGACATCATCGATAGTGACGTTTATAAGTCTGGCCAGGTCAAAGTCCCAGGTCTTTCTGGCCAACAAGCACTGATTTGTATTGCTCATGTTAAAGAGGAGGTGCCAGACTGTGTCAGGGAGTGGCTGTGTCTTCCTGAAGCTAACACGGGACGAGCAGCAAGGTTCGGGAGACTAGATGGTCCATTGAGGACTGACGAGAATAGATGGCACGAAGTATGGGGATTTTAAAGCAGGGTCATGGTTTGCATCAACTGTGCCATACGAATGATTGTATCATCTACCTAAGACATATGTTTCAGTTTGCTGTGGTTGGTTATGAAGAATTATCTGTGTAAGCATAGATAACCCGATTATGGCAAACATGTATTAGGCAACATATATGGGCAATTTCGAAAAAGATGAGAATATTAACGATCCATGAAAAGATGAACAACCTACAATGTCACGCCATTGATGATAAGATGGTGGCATCTCCACTCTGGTGTAGGGTAAGATCTGAAGTCGAGGGCGAGCCCGGCAATCGGTATAAATAGAGCTTCCAGCCGAGAGCCGACTGGAACCAACCTCTTAAGCTCACATGCTCATCTTTGTCTCGTGGGTTTCAAGTATATCAACAAGTATAAGTCTTACTAATTATTTCATTGATATCGCTATTAGTTCAATTCGGTAGACTGTTGCAATGGCTTCTCATGATGCGAATATCGATGATGAAGATCTCACTATTCATGCCTGCTGCGTGCCTATAACAGACATGGCTCGACCCATTGATTTCAGTGAGCTCGAGTACGTGAAACTTATGTGAAAACACTTGCCGAATACAGCAGCTGACAGTTTGTGTCTGCAGTGAGGACGAATGGAGACCTTTCTTTCACTGGCCAATCTTTGGACCCTTGATGGTTGAGAATGAGAGCAGTGATGCGCGAGATCACTGCGCCAATGAGAGAAGTACATTATCAACCTCCTCATCCCTTTTATGCAGTAGTCTCATATTTACTTGCAGCGTTCCTCTCCTACCTTCGGCTATCGATATACATGGCTATTGTCTCGGTAGCCATTACACTTTCCTTCCATCTCAAGAATGAGGCTACACCGTTAGAGTTGAGAATGGCAAAGCCCCTCGGGACCGTTTTCTGGGGACTTTCTGTCTTGACGCTATTTGCTGGAATGGGTAATTATATAAGTGAGTGTTACTTTACCGTAGCACATGCGCCAAACTAACGCTATGTGTAGCAACGGTCAATAAGTACAGCAAACGAGCAGCTATTGTACAGATTGGTTGGAAGACTCATGCTGTAAGTTTGCCAATGTATGACACACATGTTGTGGAAATAGACTGACATCACACAGGTATTCAGTCTCACAGCAATTTCCATCATAGGCACCTGTCTTATCTTGCTGATCATTGCCAAGGTTCGACAACAATCCTCGTCCAATTCTTGACGTATGTACTCAAAACAGACCATGAAATTGTACCAATACATATTCATCCATCAATAGCGCCCCCGAGCTTCCTGTACCGATAATGCAAAACCCCATACAGTAAATACCTAGTGAAAATGAATGCCGTACATATCTTAATTCCGGCTGTGAATTGCATTCCGTTATGCTGCATCCTTGTTCTCCTTCGTTTCAAGTACTGTTCCAGCACTGGGTGTGCCCTCGTTCTCACAGAAGAGATCGCTAGCATCGTTGTTGCGCCTCGGTTGTCCAAACTCGTCCTCATCGTCAACGACACTCGGCGGGCATCTACCGACCTCTTGGCGGAATCGTTTGGTAAGCTCTGTTGAGGTTGCCTTAAGCTCTGCTAGAGATGTAGATTTGCCGTCCCATGAAACCAGTGGCAAGTCACCTAATGCCAGTAGGTTACCCTCACGAGGTAATGTTGCGAGCATATCGACAGGAGAACCTGAGTCAAACTTGGACGTGGCACCATCTGCTTCTCCGGTCTTGTCGTTCTCATCGCCTTCACCCAGGTACTCCTCTGGCGTGTTAGGTAAGTCACTATGTGCTCCCAAGATAGTGCTCGCTGTTTCCGGTCTCGGGTATAGAGTCACATATCCCCGAAGCTGCGAGAGCTGGAGCACATACTCTAACCAAGCCGGGTGTTTCTTGCTCGTGCTCTTCTTGGCTAAGAATGCTGGCGTTTCTGTTCCCGTTTGCTGCTTCTCTAAAATGCGTGATACATAGCCATGTAGCTCAACCCACTTATCCCCCATGAACAAGATAGCATCACTGGTTGGAGCCTGCCAAAAGAAGGGACTGGAACCGGCCTTTTCACCTTCGGCATCAGCTGGTGGGACAGTAAGGGGTGTTGTGTCATCGAGAAGAGTGCTAGGAGAGTGAAAACTGATGCCCATGATGTTCTCATTCCAGTCTTGAAGGATGGAAGAGTGTGAGTACAGGCTATGTAGAAGGGTATATTTCACATCTGGCCGCGTCAGAACCGCCCGGGTAAGGCATAGACAATCACTTACAATTAAAGAATTGAGGTGAAACCTCCGTGTGGGGTGCCAAGACAAGAACATGATTGTGAGACGGCTTGCTTGGCCAGAAAGATTCTAGGAATCGCACTGAGCTCTCCTCCCCATCCATTTTTCGTGAAGGAATTCGATGGCGGAGAGAGAGCATCTGCGATTGGGGCAGCTGACCAGAAGCTTTGGAAGGCCAATGAAAACCCGATAGGAAGTTCGCCAATGGCTTCTCTACCACTGGGGGTAGCTCGATTGTAAGCTGGGGAACTGAAAGGGCGCTCTTATCAGCCTTGCGCAACGAGGTGAGGAGTCTTTGCAGACTGGCTGTGCCAACAGGAGGTGCCTGGACTAATATGTCGAAATGCACCTTGTTCCAAGCTGATAGCAATTGGTGAGCGTACATAGCAATAGGAAGTAGAGCTACTCACCAGCTAATGCTGAGGCGTCAAGTTTGGATATCCACGCAAGACGAGTTCCAGGCTTACCTGGTAGCTCTATGAGTGCGGATTTTGTCCCTATGACTTGATCACGAATAGCTTGGAGGAAATATTCTTCCTCACTGTGACTAGAGTCGACTATTATTGCCTGAGGGTGCATAAAGTTCTCAATGTAGACTTGACAACATGTTATTAGAGAATTGTGCAACCTGATGGATGGACTTGAAGCTTACAAAATGCACGGATAGCAGCAAGTTTCAGCCTCAACTCAGAAGATGTGGAAGCATAGTCGGTGCGGGCATCTGTACAAATAATGAGTTAACAGGTTCAGTAGTGTCGAGAAGAAGCCCCTACCGTGAAAATATAGCTTGCAGCTTTTATCGATACCGTTGATCTCCAGGATTTCCTTGACTGGAATCTCTTCTCTACTCATAAGCGCAAAATGAACATGGTTATTTTCTTGTGCCGACATCTGGCATGCCATTGGCAACAGGGTAGAAGCGCTATTGATACTAGAAGCGGCAAATAGAATGTTTTTGTTCCGTTCATAACCGCCACCGGTCCCTTGAATGCTGCGCAACGTCTCTGCGAGCTCTGGAAATTTGAGAGGTCCCCTGTGGTAGGGCTTATCCTGACCGTGCTTGCGCCCTGGCGCAGAACCCTCTGACGATGTCTCGGTCGGACTATCGGAGGACGAAAGTAAATTGTATAATGTGAAGAAGATAATCGATATCAAGACCAGGTACGAAATAAGGCGACCGACGGAGCTGCGACGGGGAGCGCGGGGCGTAGCTTGCCATTGAGAGCCAGATCCCGAGTTATGATAGCGATGCCCTGGGAGGTGAAGGTCGTCGTCTTTTTTATTGGCCATTTCTTCATCTCCTACCCAGAAGCGCGCCTTTGTCCTGCCGCGTGCAGGCGTCATAGTGTTGTGGTATCGTTGTCGTCGATCGGAAACGTATGGATCTCAAGGGTCGATAGCGGACGGGTAGTTGGAGCTCATAGGAGCCAGCTTACTGAAGGTTACCCGGCGAAAGACAGGTACTCATACATCGGGTATAAACATGTGGAGGTATCAATCGCAGTCGCGATGTATCGGGGGACTGTAACAAAAGAAATGGCGCTTATTACAGGATTGAAGATGATGGAAGATGACGGAGGAGTAGTTGCTTACCCTTGTTCCCCCGGGACAGCTCAGTAGAACAGCGTGGCTCGTGCTTGTCTCGTCACTGTTGCAGTCTGGTTGGTGCTATCAGGTAGTTTTTCAGGGCATCTAGGCTAACTAGATCCAGGGCAGTGCTCTAGGTCAGTAGGTGGGTAGCCATAAAGCCTGGTGCTATATCCGTACTGCGAACATGTTTCAAGGTTTGTCTCTGGGCAACCATAAGGTTTCATGATAATATAAATGCTTACTAACATCATATATTTAAGCAGTGAACATAATGAAATACTAGGTTATTCATATAAAATCCATCATAGCCAGGACCTAAGCAAGCGAGGGAAGATAAAACTGGAAAGATATATGTCTAGTATCGCGTCTATAGATGTCTTCAATATTTGTATGAATTATATAAATATCCAGACAGCCACTAATTCTAAATGTTACTGGTCGATATACCTATAATAATCATTTGCATATGGATGGCTGTTGAGTCTAAAATAATCCTTGTCAGGCTTAACTCGGGGCATTTTCATGGTGGGGTACGATTCGATTCACCTGCTGTCGCAAAATATTCATGTAAATTTTTAGCCGCCTCTAACTCAACTCAAAGTACAACTTACACGGAATCTTTCCTGAGCAACAAATAATATTACAAAAAATGGGAAAATCTCGCAGAGCCCGCGGCCACGCTGCCCGAAAAGACCCCATCGCAAAGACCGTCAAACCCCCTTCAGACCCTGAGCTCGCTGCTCTTCGCGAATCAAAGATTCTCCCCGTCATCAACGACCTGAAGAGTGCCGACCCCAAGTCGCGCTCCGCAGCTGCTTCTGCTATCTCAAATATCATACAAGATGAAAAGTGCCGAAAGTTGCTTCTGCGCGAGCAGATTGTTCATACTGTCACTACACAGACTCTCACTGATACTGCTCTTGAGAGTCGTGCTGCCGGTTGGGGTATTCTGAGAGTCCTTGCGCAGGAGGAAGAACCTGACTTTTGTGTCCATCTTTATCGCGTTGATATTCTCACTGCTATTGAATTTGCTGCCAAGTCGGTAAGTATAATTGCTACCACCAAGGTCCATTTACTAACTCTTGACAGATCGCCGACATGCTACTCTCGAAGGATCTTGAGTTCCAAAAACGTTCAAAGCCTGAACAAGCTACAATTCTCAGTATTACTTCATCACTAATCTCTCTCCTCGCTGCTCTCGCTGAAGCTCAAGATGAAATCCTGGAAGCCATCTCCCGCAACGCCACTATCACTCGCTTCCTTTTGCTCCTCACTTCAGATGAGCTTGCCAGCTACCCTGACATTGTCTCGCTAAGAAGCGATGCTCTGGCATGTCTCATGATCCTCTGTGAGGACAACGAAGGACTATCTGACAAAGTCGTCAACTCCAAGGAGTACCGCACATATGGCACCCTGCTGTCCCTGCGCAAGACCGCCAATAGCGATGGTGTTCTTGCCTGTGGCGTTCTTCACAACCTCTTTTCCTCCCTCGAAGGTCAGGATATCGCTCTTGGAGCCGACAACTCGCTACTTATACCCACCCTCTCACAGGCTCTCAAGACATTTGAGCCAGGACAAATGACCGATGCGGTGGGCTGGGCCAACCCTGTCGAGTATCAACAGCTTGCTCTTGAGATCCTGGCTTCTATCGGAACAACATTGAACACATCGGCTGAGGCCGAAACCCAAATGGAGGAGAAGCCTGAGGCTAAGGAAGATGAGGAGATGGGTGATGCAGACGCAGAGATTTCAGACGGCGAGGAGGAGGAGGGCGAGGAAGACGATGGGGAGATGGATGATGACGAACTGGAAGCCGATATGGAGATGGTCACGGGTGCTGACAGAAATGAGGAAGACAGCAACATCGATGATCTTCCCATCCTAAAAACTCTCATCGACAATGCTCTCCCTGAGCTCATCCGCATAGCATCCCTCTCACCCACTGACGACGTCTCACTCCGCCTGCAAGGCCACGCCCTCTCCGCCCTCAATAACATCGCCTGGTCCGTTTCTCTTATCGACTTCTCCGACCTTCATAATGCCCCTATTCAGAATGCATGGGATCCTGTGGGGCGCGCTCTACGGACTCAGGTCATCGCTCCTATTCTCACTACTGATACTGCTGATATCGACCTCGCAACTCACGTCACCAGTCTTGCCTGGGGTGTCGCCCGTTCCCTGCGAGGTAGACCCAACACACCTTTCTCTGATGAGCACCGCCGCTTCATCGCTCTCTACCAGGCCACAAAGGGCTCACCCGCTGCTCAGAACTCAAAGGATCCCTTCCAGTCCCTCAGCGTCAAGTGCATCGGTGTCCTCGGCCAACTGGCCCTCGAGCCTGCAACTATTGACCGAAATCGCGACATTGGTACTTTCCTGATCACTCTTCTCGCCGGTCTCCCTGATACACCAACTGCTGATGCCGTTGAGGCGCTCAACCAGCTCTTCGACATCTACGCTGATGAGGGTTACTCCTATGATAAGGAAGTCTTCTGGTCCAACAACTTCTTGAAGCATCTTGATGAAACAGTTCCAAAGGCCAAAACTATGGTCAAGAGCATTGATAAGCGTGCTAGCAGTGAATTGCGGCTGCGTGCTGACGAGGCAGTCTTGAATTTGAACCGCTTCTTGACATACAAACGAAAGAACAAGCCCCAGGCGTAATTGGTAAAATAAAAGCAATTGGGTTTTTGGGATATCTATAGAAATTTGACTCATTCTCTACTTCTTTGCCTACGATATTATACGTCTTATTGTGCTGAATTTATCTGTGGTGCCTTAAGATTCGTCCCGACACCGCGCACAGGCTCCTGAAACTGTTGACTTCAAAATCCCAGCAGTCCCGAAACAACAAACCACTATATTCCACGTCTAGAGCAACCCAGCTTCTTTTAACACCGTTCAAAAACCCGATAGAGGCCTTTTAAATTTGCAATCTCTAGGACCCCATCCTCCATTAATGATTTGGTTCCTACCAATCTCGCCTTGAATGCCGGAAAGAAAACATGCTCAATAGCATGTCTGATATGTAGGCGCCTGGCTTGCAACTCCTCTGCGATGTCCTCTTGACGAAGGCTTTCTGCATCACCGGCCAAAGATGGCATTTGCTCTGGAACATAAAAGGTAGCTAGTTCGCGTAGAAAGGATTCAAAGCAGGCTTTTTCCTCAGTCCAGTCAACACTAGGGCCAAGACGGAGGAGGAAACGAGGAAGTTTGACGAGAGGTGGCGTATAACCTTTAATGAGTAGTGGTAATGAAAGGAGCTCGCCAGCAGGTGATATCTCGAGGGAAAAGTACTCAAGAAGCATCTCGCGACGCTCAATGAGTTGAGCTGCCACACGGTCTACCAAAGTCTCGACGTCGAATTCATCTTCAGGTGAGGTTATAATGCTCCTCTCCTTTTCGGCTGCGACTCGAAGCAGTTCGCGAAGGTCCAATGAGGGGCTGAATTTGATGGTACCAAAATTGCCGAAATCTGTGAGTGCCAGTTGGTAGAAATACTCATAGCAAGTCCGACCATAATCGATCAGGTACAGTCTGACGTCGCCCTGGATCGCAGCCAGCCGTCGTTGTTCATCCACAATACCGACGAAAGTATGATTCGAGAATATCTCGGTTAGATCGTTGTGTGCGTCTTCTCTGACTTCATCTCTCAGCTTTTTCACGCTGCTCAGTCGACATTGTACAAGTTCGCGGTCCACCATTTCATAATCAAGAGTCTCAGGAGCGGCGGTTTCACCTGTGCGGTTCATAGAGCCAGTCGATTCACTTGGGCCGGCTCGGGAAAACATAGATGTAATTTTCCGCTCAGTCGTATCCGTCCTCACTAAATCATTGGAGTATCTTCGTTTCTTTGATGCCGGGGTTCTTCGACTGGCTGTACCATCACTATCTGTTTGTGGAGTGGGATCTATCACTTTCACACCTGGGAGGAGTGTCTGTGTCATAAAGGTCCGGCTTGTGTCCACTGCGGCAAGTTTGGACTCAATATGCTCACATATCGACTGGATGATTTCATCCTCGTTGAGAAAATGGACCTCTCTCTTTGTCGGATGAACATTGACATCCACCCGAGCGGGTTCGATCTCAAGACTAAGATATATGAACGGGTGGCCGCTCTTGGGGAGAAAGCTAGCATAAGTTTGCTCGACTGCCTTCTTGATATGCGTCGATTCGACACATCGATGGTTGATAAAGAGTAGAAGTGTAGTCTTTTTGACAGAGTAATTTGCATTGGTCGTGAAGCCTTCAGCTTTAAACCCCCAACGATCTTCGGCGACCGAGAACTCCAGAAGTTCGTTAGCCACGGCACTACCGTGAATTTGACGAATGCGATCAATGACCGCAGCATTGGTCTGTATTGATAGACTAGTTGAAGCTTCGCCCGCCTTCTTGCAGGTGAATCCAACACCTTTACAGTGCACAGCGTATCGACCAACCATGTCGATAATCTTGTTGAACTCATCAGCTGGCGAGCGGAAAGCCCTCCTTCGAGTTGGGATATTGTAAAAAAGGTCTTCCACAGTGATTTGTGTCCCCGGCCGACCTGCAACACCTTTGGGTTCTGCTGATTGACCAGGCTTCGCTGGAGCGAGCTTTCCATCAAGGTAATGGGCCCTCCAGGCCAGGTCTGAATCTTTGGTCTTGGTGGTCACTGAAAGATGGGCTATGTGACTAATACTAGCAAGAGCTTCACCCCTAAAGCCATATGTCGCGATGGCGGCCAGATCTTCAAAGGAGGTAATCTTTGACGTGGTGTGACGCTCACAAAGAATCGCCAAGTCTTCTTTCTATTGTCGGAGTGAGTTTTGCGATGTGCATTTGGGAGAGAACTTTACTACCTGGATACCGCAGCCATTGTCTGTTATCTGGAGAAGCTTGAGTCCGCCCTCCTTGGCGAGAACATCTAGAGAGGTAGCCCCAGCATCCACTGCATTCTCGATGAGCTCCTTGAGAGCGTGAACGGGGGCTACAATGATTTCACCAGCAGCGATTTTGTTTACCACATTCGGATCGAGTGCCTGCAGATCTGTCAACATGTGAACCCAGGGTATGCGTATGACGTTGAGGGAGCAGCTTCAAGAATTGCCTACCTTAATCCTGCGAGGCACATCAATTTTTTCAGGTGCATTTTTGATGGGCTGACCATCGGCGTTCCTTTTCGTTCCGCTTGCGAGGCTATTTAGAATGTCATCTGAGGCTGTCGGGACACCTCCCATATCAACATCCGTGTCTGTTGCCATTCTGAGTTATGACAACCGAGTTGTTGCGTCAGGACGTGAGAGCCAGCCTATGACGTGTTACCAGGAATTCTGAGGAGCCGGTATAATGCGAATACGTTGGGCGAAAGAAGTTGTAGGTCATGCGCAAGCTACTGGATCTTCCCTCTTCTCTCATTTCGTTCATTAAGTGTATCGGCCCATGTCTGCGCTTCCAGTGGCGCTTAGAATTGCCGACACAGATTCAAAGCCCAGCCTGGGCCAAACAATTCGATAAGTCGAAAAAAGAGAAAAGCAAACGGTTCATGCAAGACAAGGACAGGCCGTGAATAACAGGTTGTTAGCAGGCCTCATTGATAGGCAATGCGCGGATGAGCTAGGACACGTGACTACGCTACCACATCGAGATGCACCTTCCATCCAATCCACATCTCTTGCACTCATCCCACCTTCAAGGCAGGCAGGATGCATTTCGAAATGGACTTTCCGTATTTATCACGGGGGGCTCACCATATTCTACCTTACCTACCTTATCTTAGGTTTAGGTCACAAATGATACGTAAAGCCAGGATTCAACTCGCCTCAAAATCACAGCTGCATCAGACCAACTTGGGGTGAAAGACCTCCTGGGGGCCACCTCGGCCAGTGACTCAACCTCGTTCAGTGCCCGGTAATTAAAAAGGCAAATGAAGGGAAAAGATGATGCATCACTTAAAAAACGTGAATTTTCGCTATCTTGATGTTGGGTCAGCTCTCGCCGCCGCGCGTAAGCAGATCGCAAGCGACGCAAATGTAGTCAGCAGCAGTGCAGCAAAGTTACTCAAATTTAGATATGGGGCAACCATGATGGTTGGTTCATGATGAAGGCTCTAACTAAGTTGATTCAAACGAATAGAGCAGGGTTCAATGGACCCGGATTGCACTCTGCATCATCCTTTGTACTACCTACCTTTTTTAAGGTAGATACCTAGACATATTGCTGTAACTCTTGTGTAGGTACCTAAGCAAAGCTGGGCTCGTGATTCACCAAAATTCTCCTTATAAGGCGTCTTACGCAGATGCGATCTTGGTAGCACAGCCTCCATGATGAAGGTTATCATTACCGAACCTGCATACTTTCCATGACCAATACAAGCAAGGCTGTTTTATGATACTTGACGTCAAGTCTGTTTGTTGAGGATTTTCATCACTAGGCCCCTGTCGCCTTGGACGCCCTGTCTTGGTATCGAACTGCCAAAGCTTCTATGAATGTTCTTTCACTTTCAACCTCCAATCAATCGCCAATTAACAGGGCGATTTTAGAATACACTGCAAATGTCGCCACCTCAACGTCGCGTTCGTGGCTGTTGCTAACGATTTTTTTGACTGGAACATGCGTATTTTTTTTTTGGGTCAATGTGCTGCGTGTCTTGTCCAAATTGGGATCCATATCCTAGGACTGTTGGCCGTGAAGTTCTGAACGGCTGCCTGAACGCGCAGGCATGATGATGATGCGAACTAACGCCCACGAAAGGGGAAAAGAGAGAAGAGAACTCACTGCAATGTGTTGTTTGACATATTCTCTCAGCTGATTCACAATTATTTGCCACTGGTGTTTTTCGCAGTATCGCAGTGTACTTTCATTGCAAATCACACGATTGATTCTTGTGATTAATCTCTAGCGTTACAAATGCAGGGACGCACTGCACCAATGCGTACCTACCTGGTTTGTAAATCCATTGCTTTTCCAAAAGCGTGTGAAAAGCCAGTGAGAAAGATACCCATCCGTGGCACCTTCAAGCCTCTGCATTGCCTCGTTGTGAGCCTTGGGGCCTTGGGATGAGGTAGGCTCTCTTAGCTGGATGATGGTGTAAGACGCACAGCCCATTTGCATGCAATGCAGTACACCTCTTTATTCATATTGCGCACTGCGTAATGCAAGGTACCAGAATCAGCCCAATGCTAGCGTTTTTCCATTTTCCTTCTTTGATGGAGACTAAACAGATTGAAAATGGGGCACGGCATTCATTCATTCATTCAGCGTTATCTCCTTTCCTATTCCAGTTGGATAAGAGGCAGATGATGGTCCGCCATGGTTTGCCGGTTGAGGTGAGGAATACCCATAAAAGAAACTAGTGTTCCGTCGAATACTCCCAAGTATTGTTTCTGTAAGTCTATTCCTTTATTATTTAAAGGTATCGTCGAGACTGTCTCTGTCAATATTCCCCATCCTTCAATTTTATAAGTTCAACTCTACTGTTGGCCCATCCTACCCCATCTCATCCTAAGATCGATCTTGAACCCTGCAAATCAACAAGATCCTTCGGCACATCTCTCGCTACCATTCAAAATGGCTGCCAACTCACACCCAAGCTCAAGCCCAAAGACGCCATCATCCAACAGGTATGTTACATCGTGAGTCTTTCTATATTAACTTGGTACTAATATGACATTTTAGCTGCCTCTGCTCGGGCTCTAGTCATGGATCCTCGCGCCCCAACTCCTCCGCATCGACCCGTTGCTCCCACTGTAGCTCCCGGGCCCGATCCCCACCCCCGGCTCGCCCCGCGCCCGGAGACCACGACAACAACGTCTTTTCACACTTCAATCTCTCTAGATCCAACCCAGCTGCGGGTGGCGCCGGCGGAATCGATCCTCTAGGACAAGACCTTGGTGCTCAATGGGAAAGCAGCAAGAGACTCGACCATCAGTTGCACCATTCAGTGCCCGATGGGCCAAAATTGAACTGAGATATACCCATGAAGACAAGTTGGAGTCAACCAAACAGAGACAGTCTGGAGGTAGCGAGTCGATTGCAAGACCAACAGTCGCAAGACAGAGTGTAAAAGTACCGTATTTACTTTATTCATTTCTCAAAATCCTTCTTATACTCCTCTCCCATTTCACGTATTGTTTCTTATCGCGATATGGTGCGTACGTTGAGTGGATAAACCTAGACAAATTGTTATAACATAATTGCAACCTTAAATCATTAGGCGTGCTATTAATAAACGATAAAATATTTCGTTACAACCTTATATCTACCTATCTTATACAAGCAAGATCTGCTCTCGCTGTCCGTGACATCATTCTTACGCACCGCCACAGTTCATCTCATGTCGGGGCAACGGGGTTCTTCTCCGTCGCGTCTAGACGGGAGTAGCCTGTCCACCCCTTCTACCGTCTCCCCAACTGCCGTAACGTTCCATGCGAGGACGGATAATGAGGGGGCGGGCGATGCGGCAGGCAGATGCGGATGCAGATTCACTAACGGCCTCGGAGAATATTCCATTAATTAAAAAAATTATGGTTTGCAGAACCGAACGTCTCTTTAAACGCACACGCCCCCCAGGAACCCCCTGCGAATCACACATCGAACAGACCAAATTTGGGCATTAACTTGCACATCGCATTCTTTCTATTGGATCCATGATTCCATGTATATCCGATCTGTGCTGTACTTATCCGTTACGCTTACATCTCATTGGCTTTTAAAAGCCCTTCTCTTTGGCCTTGGCCTTGTTCCGCACTGTAACACCTGGCTTTTGCTCACTTATACTTCCTGACACCCATAGTACTAATGCTTGCGCTTCTTGTGTCACCACACACGTGCCATTGCCAATGTATCACATCCAGTATTCACGTCCTCTCCTTTTCTTCTTACATATTCTGACTCACAATTCTGTGTTTTAGTCAAGTCTTATTTCTGAAGGCCAGATAAAACATGTTGGCCTAGTTCTATATCAAATTCCATCATAGGAGCATCGCCAACCTCGTTTACCCATCCTCTTATATGCTACAAGCACATTCAAGACCAACTACGAAAAGAAAAGGTTTTCCCCACTCATACAAAGCTCTCCAGCAGCATAGATCAGCCCCAATCAAATCCCGATGCATGGATAATTCGTTATTGCAAAACTGTAGTCGCTCTCCCCGACCAACGCCGCCGGCTGTAAATGCACACATGCTTCATCGACACCACCAGGTCATATTCACCCTCCCTCCTCGCTCCATACACGCAACGATACACAAGACACAATCATAACAAGAGGATTATAGTACATTTGGTGTCCTGGTAGACACAAGATCCCGCGGCACCAAAATCAAAACAGTAAAATCAAACAAATCATATGTATTTTGGCGATCCATGAGATTCAACTTCCATCCAGCTTTGAGGAGCTACATCGGGATGCAAATATTGGTAACACTATCGCCGTCGCTCAGCTTCGTCAGGCTTGTCGATTAGACCGCCAATATCAACTCGGCTGGACCTTTCCTCGCGGATTCGTGGCTGAGATTGCTCTGGCTGAGCCCGGATTGGTGGAAGCTGAAAGGCTGCTTGAGGTCGATAAACGTTTGCGGGGGGGAGCTCGCTTCGCGGAACATTATACGATGGAGGACCTCCATACTCTGTATGGCTTGGCGATGCAGCATAAGAAGTTGAGCTCGTCCCAGCAGCAATTCCAGGGTTTATGCTGGCAGGCAACTGAGTTGGAGGTGTGACAGCCGGTCGAGATACCAGTGGAATTTCGTTAAATCGGCCTCTCGACATGTCGAAAGGTGGCGCTGGCGGCACCGGTGTCCTGTACAGAGCCTGAGGAGTTGGAGGTTGAGAACCGTAGGCATGCGAAGCTTCTCTGGTGGCAGGCGAAGATGGTAGAGGATACGCATGCCGAATTGGCAAGCTTAATACCATTACTACGACGTAGATCGAGCCCTCCTTCTCAAGCCCAAGTCGAACAGGATATTGCCTCGGTTGTCCATCGGCGGCTCTAAAAGTCAGGTATTCGTTCCGGTCAAGTTGGAATCGTCCAATATCTTCTGCACCAAAACCGAGGCCCTGGATGATGTGGTCGAGCCGAGAAAGTATCGGGGGTAAATAATTCGGCTCCTTACGCGTTTGCTCCTCGATTAGTTGGCTACGAATCGCCACAACTTTCTCCCTCTCAGCAGGAACAACAACATCTCCCAGGTTTTGTCCCTGGAGTTCGGCTTGGCCTACAGCTTCCATAAAGGCTGGCGAAGCCTTAGCAAAATCCATCTTCATGTTCAAGAAAGCAACAGGATCTGCACCGCGAGGTCCGGTCGGTAGAGGAGGCGGGAAGGTAGGAGTTTCCATGTTGGGCGTTCGCTCAGGATATCTCGGGTTCATATGCTCTCTGGTACAAATCATTAGCATACCGACAAGAAGGTCAAAGCGTCACGTCGTCCGCCTTACCCAGCTCCCATTGAAACACCCGACGGGTATATGCTTAACGGTCGTCTTGCCGTCGTATCTTGCGGATGAGGAAATCTCGATGGGTCATAGCGAGTTTCGCGATCATCTCTTAGTCGCGGTCGTCCTCTTTTCTTGTGTTGAACATCGACGCATGATTCCTCCTTCCCATTTGTTATACATCTCGAACATGGGCGTTGTGCTATCTCAACTCATTAGCTACATGCCCTTTGCAATATCAGAAGCGCAGAACAGAGAGTGCATTCCGCTTCGATCAGGGTACGCAAATCAACAAAAAAAGGGGGGGACGGGGGGAGTACAGCATGCACATGACCACGGTCTTCCTTTCCTTGTATAGGAAGTTCAGCATGTCAACAGCCCATCGGGGAGTGACCAAGGGCTGGAGATACCCCAACCAGAGAATGGCTTTCCATGACACGGCGTAAAGGAATGGGTTTCAAAAACATACCATCACATCTAACTACGAGTTAGCACAACTGGTTCATCGATACATATAGAGGGCCGCTTACCGAAGGTGCGCTCGTTTGCAAGGGACACACGCAGAAGCCACATGACCTTTCGTTTTCCTCTGCGACTTCGGTGAAGTCATGGGCTGATTCTCAACAACTGAAGGGCGGGAAGATGGGGTGTAAGGCGAAGGTGCCCCAGGGATTCCAGGAGGGATATAGCTAGATGAATGAGGCATGGGTGGTGCTCCCGATTGGATGTACGAAACAGGCCGAGGCGCTGTATCTTCTGTCCTTCGATATGGATATGGCGGCGCGTCTCGGGGGCCTGGTTGAAATAATCTAGGTAGCGAAGTTTGCAAACTAGGCGGTCCTCGATGATCGGCGGGTAATTGTTGATTTGAGTTGCCCCAATAAGCATCAGACTGGTTAGAAGCTGCATATCCCAGCGGTGCTTGCCCTTGATCCCCAGCGTCTTGGGGCTGCTTCGGGGGGAGGGGGGGAGATCCTGACATGGGTGGAGAGGGATATGCTCGATATCGAGCAAAGGAGTTTTGCTCTGTACTCTCGGATACCCAGTCCAGGTCTAGGGCAATTCGCGCCAGGTCTGGGATACCGCGGCGTTGGCCGAGCGGGACGGAAGCTGTATCGCAAAGGGGTCCCTTGATGACCATGAGGGCAAAGTTGCTACAAGATTAGATGGCTGGACAAACAAAAACTCCAACCCTGAGCTAGAAACAACGAGGATATGCCTTAGGTTTGTCGTCTTGGGTATGTCTTTGCATCACCAGCAGATATGGCCAGGGCTGGATTCCAGTTATCGTCATGGACCACCTGTCAAGTTCTAACAGCTGATCCGGATAGAGACGTATCTCTTGCCAAGGTCCGGCTGCGAATTCGACAGCGTTTTACCTATTCAAAACCCTTTCTTTAGACTTTTGGGCTGCAAGGTTGTCGAAGCTGGTCTGGATGAAAAGATGCCCCGCTTCGAGGATCTGCGGAACTGAGGCGACAAAGGAGCAGGAACCAAGAACATTCGGGATGATAGGCTGATGGTTGCGAAAAAATACTCCAACGGTAGTGAGTCAGGGATCAAAGAAGCGACAAGCGAGTGCCAGGGCGAGGAGGCGTGAGACGAGATGCTGCACCGTGATACTACAGAGATGTGATCTTGGAGAGGTCCAGGTGATAGAGCGTCAAGCCGTGCAGTTGGGAGGTCGAAACAGGGCGGCCAACCGCAGATATTCAGTGCCGGAACCTGAGAGGCGGAACCGGAGGATGTAGAGCGGGTAAGTAAGTATATTCGGGGCCCTTGCTGGCCGGGAGGCCGTGAACACAAGTGATCGGACTGCGGACGGAGACTGTTCGGTGGCCTACGCCTGGTTTTTGTGTGACTTTGGATGCACTAAAACCTTCTCTGTGAGTGGCAGCGCGACTGAGATGCAGCTTGGATGGATCAGGGTTGGTGACAGGGCAGCAGCACCCTGGTTCGGATTTTAGAGTGGCTGCTAAGTCAATCAAGGGTTCCGGTAGATTTCCATAACAAGAATTCTCCGCTTGCCTTGGTCCTTCCAATATGCGCCAGAAGTTCACCGGAGCGAGAAAGCTGGTGCTGAAGCAATAACCCAGAATACGCGATGATGATTGAGGCGTTGCATGAGTTGGAAGCAGTGGTATAAGGGACGTAATAGCGTGAGAGAAGAAGCAATGTTAGCTATAAGCTCCTGATTTTGCTTCTTGTTGAGCCCCGAGAGAATGGTCCTTGTAAATCGGTGGAGAGTCTCTTCAAATTTGATAGCGGGGGTGTAAGGCAAGATCAAGATGAACAAGGGGGTCGATGAAGACACAGAATGGAGTGAGAGAGCCGCTGGAGTCAAAGTCGGGCTCGCGCCGACTGGCTGGTTTAGATATCGGCTGTCCCGAAAGGATGGGATTGACAGAGAAGGGCAACAAGATAAACAATGAGCATGCTTGTTGAAGGAGTATCAAGTTCTGTATCTGCACCCGAGCGAGGGGAAAGCAGGGACAAGGACGAAGTCGAGAATGTTGGCCTAAGACAGAGGCCTACGCCTGAGACCAAAACCCAGACTCAGACAAAAGACAAGATGTAGATGCAAATGCAGGTGTTAACGAACTCGACTTGGTACCATACCGGAGTCTTGTCTTGTCTTGTCTTGCCTGTTGCAAGGGCTCACGCATTGGAACAACCCAGGCTTGTCCAGGCCATGCTAGCTAGACTAGGGTCCTGAGTGTATACTTCAGGGCTTGTGGAGATAGTCTTGGTGCCCGTTATAAAAGTTATCGAAGTGCTCACGCCAGTCGAAGGGGGGAGGGGTGCGACAAGAAAAACCCTGGAAAACCCAGCAAACCTGACCCAACCAACGACTTAAGTTAGTGTCAACCTGCTCGGTAACTCTACGAAGGTGTAAGTGAAGAAGGGCACATGATTTACATATATGCGTTCATAACCAAGGATCATGATAGTCAACTAGGCTGGAACGTTCAAACCGGGGTATGGACATTGTGGTTCTTCTATCCTTGAGAGCAACATACGAGAAAATTCAGACCCGAGAAGCACTTCTTGTTGAAACTGGGGTCATAAAATGGTCAAGAAGCCCGGAAGACAGCTCGAGACCAATGCAAGCCGCGGTGAATTCATTTGTGGAAGCTCAAATATCGAATAGATATAGTAACCCTTCAATCGTGGCGAATGGTTTATCGATGAAAGTTGAGTGAAGGCAGGAAGGCATTGGCGATTTGGTAGCCCATGAGTTACAACAAGTGGGCTGAGATGCGGTTGATTGACCGTGTTCTCCACCGCGCGCGTGGCAGGGAGTTTCAGACCCGAAGAGAATCAAAGCGTCAACCGAACGTTGGTGCTTTTTTACTTCGTCTGTAGTACTGTAGATTTGATCTGTCCGCCGTTAGATATACATACATTCAACGTCGACGCTGTGCATCGTGTATCAGTTGTGCAAATACAGTGTCAGCTGATCCTTGGCTGGAAGACAATTCATTAGGTTGACTGCACGCGACTGTGCACAGGAAGGCCAAGGAGGACCTCCTATGCGACTGGCTCACCAACTTAAACTGTCCTTGTCCCCTATGTGTAGACATGACTGATAGGGAGAAATTCAGGTACCGAAAGCTCTCAAACTCTTAAGCTTCGCGGGTTGGCCGCCAAATAGGGGTGTTAATTACACTGTATCCCTTGGGGCGTGGATGCTAGCGTTGGTTTTAGGTCATGTTGTTGGCGGCTCATGCCTGGTGCTTGCGGTGAACTTGGGGTTCGTCTCCAGTGTAGTGTCCAAGGTGAAGACAAAGCCACCTTGTTAAAATGGGCAGCGATTGTTCACCCGATGCGCCAAATTAAGAAAACCATACAGGATGCTTGAGACTGCAATACTGAAATACAAAGGGCCCGGCTATCCTGATGCTGGGATACGGACAAAACTCAGGGGCGTAGACACGAGGTTGCCACTAGGCCAGGTAGTAGATGGTGATGCAAGAGCCAATGGTTGGTCAAGCAAGATGAGATGCGGGTTGGGCCTGTCAATGGAGGTCGGGAGCTTTCCGCTCCATGCCTCGCTTATTAGTATGTCATGAGGCTTGTCTTGAGCAAAATTGACGCTTTATTAACCCACTAGATATTGTACCACCGTAATGGGAGAAGCTGAGAGGGATAATGATCCAAGCGATATTGGCTCAGACAAGTTTAGCTTTATTGTTCCGGCCGGCAACGTTCAACGTCCATCAGCCCTCGAGCCAGCCCCAGTGGCCTGGGATAAAGGACCCTAGAGCGGCATGGGCCATGGGACTCCTGGCCCCCAGGCTAAGTTAGTATCGCGAATCTAGCCAGACATAGCGGCGACAGCGACGGGCGGCGCGGAAGACGAGAGAAAGGTGGCTGGTTTTCGACAGTAAAATGACAGGGCCGCGGAGCCAGGTGCTTCGTTGTATCGCATTGGCTGATTTTGGTTGATGAATTAGAGGAGACTAGTGTAGGTAGCCTAAGGGCGGTACGCCCACAGTACATACGTCACAGTTCTCGTTGTAGATTACTCGTAGGTTTTGTGATGCCATCGTGGCAGGTACTTGCTTCCTTCTTCGTTGATTACCTAGGCACTTTACTTGCCTTCCATTGTTACCTTCATGAAGCTTTTAGAAACGATAGCCAGGGCCCACCTGAGGGAAGCACCTTCTTTCAGGCTGACATCGAGCCTTGTCGTTTCTCTCCACCACATATACTTACATGGATTCTTTTTTCCCAGTCCAAGTTGCGAACCCAGTCACTTTTTGAGGTCAAGCTTACTTCCAGCTCATTTGCCTACAAGCTAGTTTGGAAGGAGCCTTCCTAGAGCTCAAACGCAGCTTGTCAGTCTAGCCAATATCAATTATTCCAATCTTTAGTTGATCCCTATGCTTCTTTTGCACAATGATTGTATCTAATTACCACAATACTGACGTTGCAGCACGCCGAGACATCCAGGCGTGTAATGCCGCAAGATCTGGTGTCAGGGTACAAGGTTTAGCCCCAACCAGAGCGTTACGTTTGTACCACGTATTTATCCCTGTCCTCTGGTTCTTCAATACTGCGATTTCGACTCCAGGCTCGCTCATGTCCAGGAGCCGGAGCACAACATGTTGAGCAACACAAGACAATACGCCACATCGGCTCCCACTATCATGTGGGGCATCCTACTTGATCCAAGGAATCTTTGATGACGCATCGCGAGTTCCAGGGCTACAAGCCAGTTTGAGTAGGAACATCCCGAGTCAATAAGGTCCACTGCCCAACTCGTGATGAGCAACACTGAGGATTCACTATAAGGGGCTGTGCAGTCCTTCTGCTGGCTGCTGGCAGGCCTCCGGAGACTGTAATGGTACGGTTGTTTAAGCCTTCGTAAGTTGTCAAACTTCGTTTCCTCCTCTGAAGTGTCTGCTTGAAGCTGGACGCTAGAAGAGGGCTATAAAAGATCCACTGTAGGCTCTATGACAGTCGGACATACTGACTCTGGCTTCACACCATTTTAAAGTGCAGATAACCCATCAAGCTGTGCCTAGTAGCAGATTTCAGCTGTCAGTTCAAGGTACTGAGGTGCTACAGTAGTGTCAGGTTGGAAGGCTCTGAGCAGGCCTTATTTATATTAGCTATGGCGTGGGGAACGATATGACAGAAACTCCGAATCTCGTCTATCAGGTAGCCCGGTTGTCTGACCGCTTCTCATCATATCTTTCAGTCAAGCCGCTGCATGGAGTCTCCTCAAAACTCCAGAAAGTGTGGCTTGTCATCTGCTCAAATTTTAATGATGTTGCCGTTCACTACTGCAGCCTTGAAGAAACGGTCGGTTGCACGCTAGCGCAATCCCACCGACCACTCTGAGTTCTATCAGGTAGGTATTGCGCAGGAATATATCTGGACCTACGCCTGCGCACGTAGGTAAAGGTACAGACCATACCATCTGTATGAATGCGACAGTGTCATCGGGACACATACGCAGATAAATTTTCCGTCTTGGTGAGCGCTAGATCTCTCGAATCGTTGAGCTTGATTTACGGTGGTGGCGACATATACAGATAAACACCCTTGTTCATTCAAGCGGGCCAAGCATGGTATAGCGGGTGAGCCATATTGCTCATGGGGCATCACACTGATCGCATATGCCATATTATCCCATACTGTCGACGTCGGCGGCCATAATTAAATCTCCGGCTCCAAGGATTCTTCTACGTCGTCGTGCCTCTCCATCGGCACGTCTCCTCCGAGCGGCCGCTCCTCACTATCACCCCGGAGAGACCCATCCTGACCATGCAAGTTCGATGAGGGTGAATAAGCACTGGCACAGCTTTAACAAATACGCACCTATCAAGCTTGTACTATGTACGGATAGAGTATCGAATCCATGATCTATGGTCACATCTTAGCTCAAGATGTAACACCACGGACTGCTTCTGGAACCTCTTTTAAAGCTTGACTGATAAAATAGATCAGATGGTTCACTACACAAGACCATAGCATTACTACGGGACCTCACCCCAAACATACCATAATGTTTCAAAACCGAAGTGCTGCTCTTCCAAGCGCCTCGATTCAAGTTTTCCGGATTGTATAGCACCATCGGTCCAAATCTCATCGAACTGACTACCTATGTTCGGGGAGATCCAAACCCCAGGGAATTTTGTATCCAGTGACAGGTCACTTGGCCTTGACTACAGTCGGCGAGTCTATCTTTAGCCTGAGGCCTGGTTGTGACCGTTGATCAGACCAGCTTGGCAATGGCTAAAAATCTCCCGAGCTGGAAAAAGTCTGGCCCCTGTTGGTTGCCCTTAGCTTCTTTGTCATCCTAGGCACAAGATGCCACGGCTAACCAAAAGTGATTGAAAACTGTCAGAATTGAATGACAATACTTCAAGACTGGCCAATGGCAGTTACATGGCTGCGAATTCAAAGCCAGTCGTTCGGCTTGCACGCGATCATACACGATGCTCTTATCCATAATAGTTCAGTCAGAGGAAATTAGACAATGACTCACGGAGACCAAAACAAAGTCAAGAATGCACAGATTTAGGACTCCGTTATTAGAAGAAAGGCAATTAAGTACACTGTAGCAGTTCTGGTTCGGCTCCGATCTAGAAAATCGTTTGATGTTATGTTCTCTGTATAAGGTATGGGTGGAGTCGCTCGCAAGGCAGGGATGGGTTCCTGACCAAATCTTCTCTGAAGTATTTATTGCCCGACACTCACGGCTCACATCTACCCACAGTATCTAGCATTGCTTTCCTGCTGGTTGCATGGCATGCTGTCCATAGTGTGGATCAGGGTTAGAATGAAGAGACAAGAATTGCCCATGGTGATCGATCATCGCTGTTGCAGCTTTCTAGTGGAGTGCCATGTAGCCCAGGGCTTGTTGGTGGTTTGTTGCCAGCGCCGTTGTGGTAAAAGCACGAGAGCTATATTGCTCCAGGCACCCCTGACAGCAACTTGTATTAAGCCACGAACCAAATCCGGGGATATTGCTTCACGATACAAGGTGATTTACAACTCCTTCCTTACATGATCCAGAACCGTTGGGTAATGACGAAATTGGTAGGTAGACAAGGTTCAAGCCACGACCGTCATATCAAGCGTCAAATCCTCCCTCCGAAACCCAATGCCATCGAACTTCCCCTGAAACATTCATTGACGTGTGTCTAAAGATGATGCCAGGTGCTATGACTCTTGGCTGGAGTTTTCAACCTCAAGTCTAGGTTGTTTCTCTCCTCTATCCTTTTTTGTGTCGTCGCTCCGACAGATTGAATAACGGTTGACACCACTGAGAAGCCCCTGTTCAGCTGCTAAACCCCACCTCGGACCTGACGAGCATGCTGGTGTGTTATGTCGGCCAAGCCTTGAAAGAGTAGCCAAGTTGCATTGACTCATCTAACCAAGCCTAGCACCTATGGGTCCATTGGTATGCTGGAGTCCAGCCCTCAGTATTGAGACATGGAAGGTTGCTAACCCATGTTTTGGGGGCTTGATGGGACGAGTCAGGTCTCTCACCGTATGTAGGTCTCAACTGCATAGAGGTTGGAGTAGTATGTAAAGTCGACGACCCTACTGGCGTGTCTCACCTACACAACTACTGCTTTGGAAATGTGTACAAATTGGTCTATATGGACAAGCAGGCTCATGTGTCTTCCCAACCTAAGCTCGTCTCTCTTTCAAGTTATCAAATGTCGCTGTTGGACCTGTTCCACCTACTTCTGAGCGCGATACATTGCTCAACTGTCAAGGCGGGCTGGTTCGAGGCTTCGACTCTGTTCCTGAAAGAAATCTCCGGAAAGGTTATTCGTATAGAAAAGTGGCACTACCGGCTGGATGGTTCGGTGTGGATATCGGCGACTGCTAAGCTAGCGAAGCAGTGGTCAGGCTATCGGGCAATTGTCCTGGCTGTGACGTTGGTATGCAACAGTGCCGTTCTTCTGGCTTGGTTTAGCTTCAGGTTCAAGAACGTTGATTGGACATGGAGGGATATGGCACATTGGAAAGGGAACCATTGCCTCGAATCCACGTTCTCGGTACAGAAGATGGCGGTTCATCCCTTCAAGTTGCGACGCCCCCTACCGAGGCAAGGGTTATCATATCTGACTAGCGATGCTTCCCGTGGGAATCTCAGACAGGAAAAGCAAGTCAGGGTATGATCATTGTGATGCGATGCGATGCAATGCAATGCAGACTTTGTTTCTGACTTTGGCCTCTAGGAGTTTCATGACGCGGGTGTTGTCGGACATGGTAGGTGTGTGGCACACCAGTGTAAGACACCTTCTGAATAATGCTCCTATCGTGGCAAAATATAAGGTCTGGAGCGTCCAAATTACGGTTCAGCTACTCATCATTGAGCATGGCTGCATGGGCTCTTGATTTATCAGGCCATGTCTTTGGTCTCTCTGACCAAGTCAGCTATAATCGAAAGTATTGACGAAAAAAAAAAAAAAAAAGAAAAGAAAAGAAAAAAAAAAAAAAGGTTTGCCAGAGGTGAGGGTATTTAGATCAAGCAAGGCATCTTGGAGAGTGACGAGACGGGAACGCCGTCATTGGACGATAACTTCTGATATTATTGTCTGACAGGGATTACATTCCCTGAAATTTCTTCTACATACTTTATGTGTGCAGCCCGCGATACTACCCTACACTACATTTGCTAGAGACAAATTCTCCTTGAGTCTCGGTGCGACAACATGCACATCGAAAGAGGCGCCGGATGCGAGATGCGTGTGTCAACTTGCTGGGTACACAACATGAAATTGTAAGATCTCATCAGAGCTACGAATTTCGAGTGACAAATTAAACAATGCAGGAAGGCGTGGCGGTCACATATATACCACTGCAAATCTACGCACTCGACCGTAACTCCGGTGCAGCTATGAGTTATGAACTGCATATATCCATACTGGATGACACATACTACGATGAAAACTACTGGCGGATAATAACAAGGAATGTATTGGAGACAGGGACCACTGTTAACACCGAATACAGTTGAAACTTGAGACAGACAATATTATTAGTTTTATAGTTTCGTAGGTAGGCAGTGTCGACCCGCTACCCGCTATCTTCCATACCATGAAATTATCTGAGCTAACTACCTACTCCATATCCCATACCTTTGGTAAGGTATCTAGGTAGCTACGACTAAGCCAAGGTGAGGCAGGCAGGAGCTATGTATACATTGCCAAGTGCTTTGGAGTTCTTCCCACCACATTGAAGGAAGCAGAAGTAGCTCGTCCGAGAAGGAGCAGAGGGAGCAGCCAATACAATGAATTATCGAATATCAATACGAGGCAGGTGCGGGTCTAGGCCTTCCATGCAGTACCTTATTAGGTACCAATCCGGAACCTTTCTGTCTTCCCAATATCATCAGAATGCCCGCTGAATAGCTTCAATTTGATCATGACATGCCATCTACATCGGTTACCAACCTTAGACCGAGTGATAGGGAAGGTATCTGAGGACACAGAACCAGCCGTATGGACAGTTAATTATTAGCGTCTGATCGGATCGGCAGGGCCAAAGAAAAAAGGTGGCTCACACCTTGCAAATAATCGAGCAATCAACCAATACACACGCTTGCCTGATCAGGCGGGGAAAAGTGAAAATACATCTTGCACTACACAACCGACAGCTCCAGGGAGCCCTAATCCAGAAATAACTAATTCACCAAAGAGCCACGAGCCTGACTCCTGTTTGAGGTGCTTTCAAAGAATCCTACCATGAACCTAAGCAAGCTTAGTACCTATACCCGGCCAACTGTCAGGTTCAGCAACGTGCGGAAATTAGCAACCACATGCAATGGAGAAGCACCAGCCACCACCATATCTTGATCCTTGCTGGAGATGATGGCACTGCAGATCAATGTATCGGACAGTATCATCGTCTGTACAGGCTGCTACCATTAGGGCCCTTGATTTCAGATGCTGTGAACCGGAGATTTAGCACGAGACCAAGCGTCAACCATCGTCTCTTTCCAGCCAGCCAATGCCGCTACCCAAAACCTTCAATGTCGTGCCTATGCACCCCCAAAGTTGTCGACTTGACTCTTAGAATTTTCCGACATCCTTGAGACCACATCCAGCCAGCCAGCCAGCCAGCCAACCACAGCCAGTGCAGACTACTTTGGTGTGGCGTTCAGCCAAAGGCATACATGAGAACTTGACAGCGATGGCACAGTCCTCATGCTGGCACTGCCGACTTTAGGGTATTTGCCAGGATAAGGCAGGGTTAGCCCCTGCAATGATACGCGCCTCTTGGGAAGGAAGCTCGCGGACACCTTTAGGTAGGGGATGGACACATGGCAGTGGACCCCCGTCCGTCTCTCCACATGAGCACGCAAACCAACCTCGTCACAGTGCAGCACAGGGCAGCTACAACACTTACTGGACTGACCACACTCGAAAACAGACTTTGACTGCTGCGATTGCAGGGCCAGTAGATGTCGCTTGTCATCGAATTACCCTCTTGGGCCAGCCGCAGGATGCAAACAAATAGGCTTGCTAGTAGTTACCGGCCTGAGCCACGGGCTTGATAACCATCTAAGTCTATCCCCAACCCATTCGATACGGCACGAAAAAAAAAGAAAAAAGAAACCTTTCTTGCAGCTTGCGGCAGCGCTATTGCAGCTGTAGCCAGGCTTGATGTCGTCTATCGTACGACTCCAAGAGTCGCGACCACAGTCTGTTTTGCCCAAAGACCTAAGACATTGCAGCTCAACCAGAGCTGTAATGGCATTTCTGCACACCTGCTTCTGCCCCTCCTCCTCTCCGTATATTGGCAGCCAATGACTGTAAACACCATCAGTGTCATAAGCCTTTCCATTTCTAGGGATTCGTGTTTTCTCCTCTCAGTTAAGTATGAAACCCTCAGTCCAGATTCGATTATTTGCCCAGCAGCTTGAAGCGGGGCCTCTCTCCCTAACACGGCCCTCTCATGTTTTGGCTAGAGCCGAGGAAATCATCACAATGAAGTTCCTGCACACTGGCTGCCAGCTCCTCTACGATCATCTAGGGTGTCATTTTCATCTCATTAAACCTCGCCTACCGGGATCTGGGTTCCTTGGGAGACGACTGGGGATGGTGATAACATGACCAACAGGCTCAAAATGTTCCTTGTCAGTTTCAACTTGTTTCGATAACGATGCCTAATTATCCATTCTGACAAGACTTGCTCAATCCGGCGCTTTTCTTGAACAAAGTACTCGGCCCGTTGCCAGCCTTGACCACGGCGGTTGGTGCCGTGGTGCTCACTTGGATAGGGGCAGCGCTAGTTTTGAGTAGTTTTCCACCGCTGACCAGCCTGGTCTGTTGCTTGAGAGACCTTGAACGACATGATATGACAGCACGCTGTCATGGTTTGTTATGAACCCTGGGGATCAAGCTTCAAATCTAGACTAGGCCAGCACTATCTCATCTTTGCATGCCCCTCAGGTCGCCAACACCGTACGTCACCTTGCACAGAGTTACTCTGTTGCGGCAGCCAGACGTCTACCCATGCTGTTAACACACCGTGGGATCGATACCTCATGAGTGGTGGAGAGGATAACCCATGAGCCCCATGAGCCGTCAGGAAGACATATCACAGCATGGGTAATGTTATCCAATATCCGCAGAGCAACGGCAAGATGCCAGCTGTAAGATATGATAGGAATCGAGGTTTTCAGCTCCTCCTGGGATCGACAGGATCTCCAGCCTGTCTCGGGCATCTCACGAGACCTCAACCTGTCAGCGTGTAGGTCTCAGAGTCACTCCTGACGGAACTGAATAGCGGATATTTTCCTAGCTGTCTGAGTGGAAATTCGATGCTGACTGAATGCATATTTTCAATTGCGCAGGACACATCTTTTGTCAGGATGCATGCCTTAGGACGCCCAAGAAATGCAATTGCACGTAGTGCTAAACTAGGATTTATCGACCCTGCCTGACTAACGGTTTTGTAACATGCTGGTCTGCTGGTTGTTGATCTTTGGCAAGGCATCCTGAACCACAAAAGGAGGACTCCCGAGACATATATTGTACGACACGGGGTACTCAACGACCACGAGCCCGGAGGCCTGGGACGCGGCCGTGTGCTTGTAGGTTGTGCTAACCCATATTACTCGGGTGACTGCATCCTTGGTTTTCCATCTGCTCACATCGGCAATGATGACCACTGTGACATTACAATAGTCGAGGCAACAGCGAGGCGGTTGTTTCTGGAAAGTTGTTGCAAGACTGACGATGTGGAGCATCTTGTACAACACTCGCAGTGCCGTCTCCATCCCCTGAGCATTTCAGCTGATCTAAGGACTCGCAAAGGTGGCCGCGCGAGTCTGGTTTCTTGTACAGGCCCACCACAATGTTGAGGTGGCTTATTGTCTCAGAGAATTGCCGTACCTGGTTCCTAGCGAGGCAGCTCATGCATCATAATCAATCTGAGGGGAAAGAACACCAACTTGTTGCTTTTGTCTCCGATCTAGACCATCTCGCAACTCTCGTTCATCAAAGACACAAAAGGGTTACGATGTCGACAGCTGGAATGATATATGGTTGTCTTGCATCCAAATCCGCGTTTCAGATTTATCATTTATCATGATCTGATTTTCTCTCTAAGAAGCAAGTTTGCGAGATTTGGGAATCCTGTATCGCTTTGTTGGATTATCAATGAAGCCATGCAACTGAGGGGCCGTCAAGCCGCTATCGGATCTTCTAACGAAATGTAAAAAGCAAAAAAAGCCTATTCCTGTTCGCGAACCCCGACGCCATGACACAGCATTCATCATAGATCGAAACAGCACTGAATGTAAGGACCAACCCAGTAAGCTGAGGATGAAAGAGTGCTGGAAGGCAGTGCAGAACGCAGAGATGGGATAGCCTCAGCGGGCACTGGCGTCAAAGATCGGTCTCCCGGCCGACAACGAAGTTGGGCTTGCAACAATGAGGCGCCGGATTCAGCTCGCTTTTAGCATGAAGCTATGCTGTCGATCTTGAAGCCCTGAATTAGACTCCCTTCAGCTTGCCATCAGTTACAGAATGTGGCGTAAAGGCTTGCTTCTCTGAATGTCTCTCCCTCCCTTCAGTCACCGAGGGCTTGGGCAGCTAGGGCAGCCATGTGCCACGATGAGCTATTAGTGAGCCAGAGAGAGATGGCTGCATACGTTTTGGTTAGGCGAATGCTTCACATTCGGAGCCGAACTTTGAGCTACTTTCTGGCTTGTCTCTCCAAAGACCAGTTTTCATCGAATAGGCTGAGGGTTTTTCTGACATAGCAGGTCATAAAATCACCATTTATCGTGTCACGAAACCAGGCGCTCAATTTTCTTGACATTACTACGAGATTCTGGGTTCGCCGGAGCTTGTAAAAGAATGCAACTTGTTTTTAAGACATACTGGACACCAAGACAGCGAGGGATAAGTTGAGAGGTTCCAATATACTGAAGATAGTTGGGTCTACTGTACTAAATGTGGCATGGGAATCTGACTTAAAAGATGCCATGTAAGGAATTACACCGAGACAATCAACGCCGATTCCTAAAACTGTTTTCGCCGATCGTAAATCACAAATCCTGCCCACTAGAACCGACACTGTAGTTTGGAAATCGCCTGCCGAAGGTTACTTATGTCTCATATGCAAGCATCGTCCGCAACGACCTTCGGAAGATAGCAGCAGAACAGCCATAAGACATATCTCAAATCGGGTGTCGTCTTCTGCGACCCTTATCCGATTCAGCTTTTGTGGCACCGTAAATTCACAGACTCGCTTGGCTCGCTGTGGCGTTACGTTTACCGTGCCAGTCTAGCACAAGCTTTGACTTGATACAAGAAAGTGCAGGACATCATCGTTCAAAGGCAAGACATACGAGTTCAGCAGATGCCACGGTTGGAACCCCCAGTTGTCTTGAATGGAAGCAAGTATGTGCATGCGCCAGGGGGCGACGGCTAGAGCCTCTGGTAAGGACAGCGTGGGATCACGAAAGAGGGAGGTTTTGTATGACGAAGAGCCGTTTGATGAACCGGGTAGATGCGTCGCAAAAGTGCTGGTTTGAGTCATCTCGGTGAGGTCAGGCAAGTCTCTTGCAATGCGATCGGGGAAGTCGGCACGGGTCGTTTCATAGATGCAGAGGAGGCCGATACACATCGACGAAACATCATTCGCAGCGAACATGTTTCTAGCTGAGGGCATTAGAGTCGGCTCTCGATGCCTCGGTAGTTGGTGTCCTCTGCCCAATGCGAGTCTGGCCAAACAAGACGAATCGCTTCCCAGATATGGCTATTCAAGACGCGCATTAGAAATCAAACTCCTATCGTCAGGGCATAAGAGGCGGTAGGCTTGAGCGTGCTACAAAGGCGCCGGTTTCAATGAAGGATAGCTTACCTGACGTGAAGAATATCTAGTCCATCCTTGACCTCCTGGGGAAGGTCTTTGACATCCTTACGATTCTGGGCTGGGAGTAACACAGTCTTCACACCAGCTCGGAGGGCGCCGATAAGTTTCTCCTTGATACCTCCAACGGCTGTAACTCTGCCCCGGAGAGAAATCTCGCCCTGTTTCACCCAATATTGTTAGTGTACTTGAGTCATCTCGAGTCCGCTATGAGTCTGATAACGTACCGTCATTGCCATTGTTGGTGGTACCGGTTTCCCCGAGAACAAGGAGATGAGTGCAATGGCCTGGCCAATACCACTGCTGGGACCATCCTTGGGAATGGCACCTGATGGGCAGTGTACATGAATGCTGCGCTCCTTCATGATATCTGTGGTAGGCTCCGGAGTAAGGCCCAGCTCGAAAGCATGTGCTTTGACCCAGGTCAAAGCTACCTCGACACTCTCCTTGAGCACATCACCGAGTTTGCCTGTGAGCTGGACCCGTCCATTGCCGGGCATATCAGCAACCTCAATGAAGAGGATGCTGCCATTACCACCAGAACTGTAAGCAACCAAGCCTGTCACAATGCCGGGACGGCTCGTCTTCTCAGCAATCTCTTCTTCAAACTTCTCTATGCCCAAGATGTTCTCGATATCTTCTACACTAAGTTCGGACCGGTATTCGTCTAAATGGTCCCCGTCCTTGGCTTCGGCATATTCGACAGCTTTAGCACGACAGACAGAGCTGATTTCACGCTCCAGGTTGCGAACACCAGATTCGCGAGTGTAGGACTCGATAATCTTGGAAACAACTTCCTGATTGAAGGTAACCTGAGACTCCGACAGTCCGTTGACCTTGATCTGCTTGGGAACCAGGTGCTGCATGGCGATGTGTCTCTTCTCGAGTGTTGTGTAGCCGGGGATATAGATAGTTTCCATTCGATCCAGCAGTGGAGCAGGAATAGTGTCCAAGCTGTTGGCCGTGGCAATGAAAAGAATTTTAGAAAGGTCAATTGGCATGCCAACGTAGTGATCCTGAAAGTTGTGATTCTGTTCAGGATCTAAGACTTCCAACATGGCGGCAGAAGGATCGCCGTGAATGCTAGCTTGTCCAATCTTGTCAATCTCATCAAGTAGAAAAACAGGGTTGGCGACGCCGACCTTCCTCAAACCCTGCACAATAAGGCCCGGCATTGCCGCAACGTAGGTCCTGCGATGTCCCCGAATCTCAGCTTCATCTCTTACACCACCAAGCGAAATACGATGAAACTTGCGGCCAAGAGCTGTCGCCACCGATCGAGCTAGACTGGTCTTTCCTACACCGGGGGGGCCAGCGAGAAGCATGATAGGAGATTTGTCAACCATCCGCTGAGACTTGAGGATGTCAAGTTTAGCCAACTCAGGCGTCACGCCTCCCTTAGTTTCTGATCCTTCCTCGGCTGTTTCCTTCTCTTTCTCACTAGATACAGTAGCCTGACCCGACTGACCCAACTCCTCTTCTGCTTTCTTAATCTTCTCTTCTATCTCATCATTGATTGATTGTTTAAGCCTCAGGACAGCTAGATACTCAATGAGCCTCTTCTTGACGTTGTCCAGCCCATAATGGTCGTCGTCAAGCTGCTTCCTGGCCCTATTCAGAGTATCAGGGCCAAGGCGATCACCCGTGGCGGTTGTCCAGGGAATTTCGGCCAATGTTTCTAGCCAATTGCGTGTTACTTGATATTCTTGGTTCATGGGCTGCATCTTTTGAAGTCGTCTCATTTCCCTGTCAACGGTCTTGGCAGCATCGGCGGGAAGTTTAGCGTTGGCAAGTTTGCGCTTCAGCTCATCTAGCTCATTAGCCTCCTGGTCATCGTTTTGTTCATGTCCGCCTGGCATCTGTCCATTGGGGGGAACAAATGCCATGCCGGGAATTTGTGGCAGCGAGCCTGGCTTTCGGTTCTGGTTCTCGTTCAATCGATCCAAGATCTGGACGGGCATAGTGGTAAAGGTGGTGATCTTGAAATTGTTCTTGATACCACCAACCTGACGCTCCAGCAATTCAATAACCTTGGTCAGGCGCACCTTGACATCAAGAGCTGCAAGAACCTCGAGCTTTTCTTCATGTGTGCTCTCAACCAAATTAGCCATGAAATCGGCAAGAAGTCCAGCCTCGTTAAGCTCTTTCCTCATGATCAGCATCTCAAGTCGTCTCGTAAGTACTGGGGAAAGAACCGGGCCATCGCGGGTTCGAGGAAGCAGGGATGAAATCCTAAGAATCGTAACGAGTTCTCGGGATCGAGTTTTCAAGAGAGCAAAGAGGTCTTGAGTCTGTTTATCGGTAGCGTTGCCTGGCGATAACAGTCAGCTACAGGTGATAGACAAGTGATTACATGAAATAGCCTACAATCTTCGTGGAAGTATGTCACCTTGGCCTCAAAATAGGGGCGCTCGCGAGTGAAGGACTCAATTCGGACACGAGTTGTACCTTCGACGCGCAAGGCAAATTCGCCTGTCCCTCTTCCATCAATGCCAATGATCTTGGCGGCGACGCCAAATGTGAACAAGTCGGTCTTTTTAGCAGAACCGGGCAAAACATTTTCGATCTCAGTGGGATCTATCTCTTCGGCATCGCCAATGAGCCGTTGTCCATTGCCACTGATAAGAGGGGATGAAATGGGAACGCAGGCGATAGGGATGCTGTCGATACGTGTATCAGGGCCTTTTGTAGCGGCTTGCTCGTATACGTGGGCGAGCAGAGCAGGAATATCGGGACGGTTCGAAGACACTGGGATTCGCTGGACGAGGCCGGGGAGGAGAATGGTGCCTCGTGCGAGTGGTATCAGGGGTAGATTCGCGGTCTGTGGCTTTGCCATGATGCCACTGGAGATTATACAAGTACAAAATGAAGCAGACGCTATGCAAAAATGACGAACCAAAGAAGAAAAAGTTGAAGCTTGCTTTCGTGATAAAAGAAAAAAGAGGAGAAAGTTGTTGTCAGAAGCAACTACGGATACAATGGCCGATGGCTGAACGACATAAGTTAAGGTAATGTGTAGGCGGAAGGTAGGGTGTGATTGCGGCAAGTACCTTAGGTAAGGTAAGGAAGGAAACCTGGAGAAACACGGGGCGAACGCCGAAGCCGGCATCCGTTGCGGTAGTTCCACTTTTCTGCCGAGGTTCAAGCTACGTACCTGTCGTTAGTCGTGGTGATCACGTTTATATATCAAATGAGGTGATGCCAGCACAGGAAAATGCTTGCGGAGAAGCTTCGGGAAACTGTAGGATATTCCAAGCGATACCACAATTTTCCGTTGAAGCCGTCATTTTGTGTCTAGCATCGCTAGCAGTAAAACATGGCTCTTTAATAGGATGACGGCAGATGCATGAGCGTTTACCATATTGGAAGAGGCCAAGGCCGTCTCGGACTGACAGAACTGACAACGGAACCGATAGTTGGAATCAAATTGCGGTACGGTCCTAGCTACCATTTAGGTCAACAAAGCACATGCTTTGTTAGATATCATAGCTCCCAGGCACGTACCAAGCCATGGTACGGCCATCCATACCTGTACGGGTACCCGTGCAAATAAGGGA